>JANAVB010042618.1:5349267-5388832 GCA_029216955.1 Iris pallida
ATTTTCAAAGGACACGAATTGGTACGACTATGAATACAGTCAAGAAAACTAAATCCAATTAATACAAACACGAGCGACAATGATATAAGCAAGCAGATGATATGATCGATGATCAAATCAGCCACGCATAATCGCGAATAATCTATAAGAACAATAATAATAGACAAAAGGGAAGTATGATTTGGCACGATCAACCTTGATCAAAATGGTCTAGTCGACGACCAAAAATGTTTAAAAAATAATCGAAATCAAAACAGCTTGGCACGATCAAATTATAGTCGACATGGTTTAGTCACGACCAAAATTGTTTAACATTGATTAAAATTTAGATGAAGTCTAGATGGGGCTATAGTTAATTAGATATAATTTAAGATACAATCACGATTAGGGCTAATCATGCGAGTCTTTCGAGCATGACCAAAATTTTACACGAGTATGAATATGACCATAATAATCATAGTCAAAGGATCTGGTCAAATCAAAATCTAACCATGCTTAAGAATAGAAGCGAAATAGGATTAGCTAAAAAAAGTCAATAGGCACGATTTAACATGATTAACTATTTAAGCAAAATTATTTAGGTAGGATTACATGATCAACTCTAGAAAATGTTCGAATTGACTCGATCGGGGATATAATCGAAATAGTCTAGTTGGATCAAAAGTCGTGAGGAGGATCCTAACTGAAATTATTTTAGCACGATCAAATTGTAGGTATGATCATAGAATCATAATCTAGGTATGATTATAAATCTAGTGGAATGGAATTTAAAATCTACTAATATGCTTTAAAATGAGATAACTATCTACGTGTTTTGAAAGTGGTGAAACATAAGGAAATAATAAATGAGATAATTATCTACTTGTTTTGAAACATAAGTTTCGACGTGTGAATGGCTAGGGGTAAATCAGTCACCCCGTACGTGAAATGTGCGACTGCTATTCTCCATGAAAGACACGGGTGAAGGAAAGGGTAGTTCACACGTCTACTAAGATATTTTTCCTCCCAACAAGTACTCATAGACCCGAACAAGTCACGAACATGGTACGCATAATAAAATGAGAATATAATGAGTAGAGGTCCATGATACTAACTCGTGTGTCCATCGTGTCAATAAGCAAGAGATTATATGTATGACATGTACCAAAAAAGCTATCAGAATTTAAAGCAATCAGAAAGTGCACTTGCCTGGGGTCCTTAGCTGGTGAAACCGATAATACAAACCACTCAGATAAGCCACAAAAGTCAATTCGCGTAACAGTCTTCGGAGGCTAAAAAGATATTTTCAATGTGTTTAGAATATTCAAAATATCTAGGATAGCCTACCCATAAGTCCAATTCTGGACACAGGGACAAAACGGTAATTTTGGGCCAACACGATGTCTACCGTTGGACTCGCTTTGCACCACAAAATATGCCAGAGTTTATGGTCTCCAAAGTCGTCAAACTATATGTCTATGGGTCCGGTTTGACGAGACGAAGAAAATAGTACGTCCAAAGTTTGATTCCGGGGGGGCGTGCACAAATTCGCCTGTTGGATCGGGTCGTTGGTCCGCCAAAATAGCGTTCTGGTCGACCCTCTCAGATTCGGAACAAACTTGGCATACAGGACCAGAAAAATGACACAGTCCTGTTGGCACAAATTTTGTCTCGGGATGACGAACGTGCATGAAGTAATTGACAAAATTGGAAAATCACCGATATGGAGAAATTTGGCGGATACGCCTCGAATTCGTCGCACACAAGCAACCAATTCGAATTCTGTCAAAACCCACATGTGCATGAAGTCCATACATACCTTTCGATGTGACTGGTTCGCGACCAAGTCGTCTGGTTTGTCAGGACGGACTCCGTATTGAGGTTTTTTAATATTTTAAAAACAGATTTTTTTCTAAACTTCACAAATGAATTACTTTCTTTACAGTGGATGTGAATTAAATCTATAAGAAGGGTTTTAGTCCCCTATAGGTTGTATACAAGTCTATTCAAACCAATTTTCAAAACTCGTAACATACTGGTCACAAATCGAGCACAAACAGGGGATGTTGGGATAGTTTTCTAACATCCAAATATCGAGTTTTTTCTCGATTTTGGAACTCATTTTTTATTGCACATACAGCGAACTAAAATGAAATATTTGAAGGGAGTTATAGGTGTATATGTTGTGAACATACCCAAAAAAATGGATCGTGAAACGGTCGACTGTACGCGACGAATCGTCGTTGCAAAGTCGGCCCAAAGACTGCACGCTGCTGCTGTCCTTTGCTCTGTTTCTAGACGCGCGCGTGCTTTGCTGTCACCGTTGCTGGCCGATGACGCTTCGGCGGCGGCGTACATGATGGCGACGGCCAGGGGCCTGGGGCAGGGGTCGACCTCGAGGGTGGCGGGGATGCTTTAGGGTTTTGATGTGTCTTTTCTCCCTCTCACTCGATCTCTCGAGATTTATACATTTACCCGTATAGTTGGTTGGGCCCGGCTCTGCACTATTGGGGTTGGGAAGCTGCTGTGGGCATGTTGGGGGAGGTTTGATTCCTTTTCTCTTTTTTCCTTTTCTTTTCTATTTCTTTTCTAATTTCTTTTTCTTATTTCTTTTTCTAATTTCTTTTTTTTTCTTTTCTATTAGAAACAAAATATTTATACAATAAAAAAGTAGACATATGTGTATTCTTCTTAAATACTCCTTATTCATAAATAACAATCTAGAAAATATTACAAATAATTGAAATATATTTTTTATATTAAAATTTATACTAGAACTTTATAGCTAAACTTGTATAATACAATTTATAAATAAAACTTATATATAATTATCTATCTTACTTTATATTTACTTACGTGTACAAAATATGGATACACCCATTTTTAGATAAATATAAGTAATATTTATATTTATTCTACAATATAATCCATTGTTACAACATTATATATATATATATATATATATATATATATATATATATATATATATATATATATATATATATATATATAAACCATGGCTAAAGCCTTCATTGAAACAGAAAAGTAGGGGTTGGAATCGGGAGATAGCACAAGTTCTTACACGATTGGGGGGGATCCTAAGACGAGGATCCTAGCTAAAGACGTCAAAACCAGCAATGATTTCTGCTTTTTTTTGGAGGCAATCTGGATATTCAAATTTTGGAAATTCAAATTTTGAAAATCGAAATTACAAAGTGGATCGGGCGCTGGGCCCAAGGGGGGCTGGGAGCGTGTACACGGCCCAAGGGGGCGTGAGCCCCGAGGGGGAGCACAGCGCGAGGGCGCTGTGCCCTGGAGAGGGGGGTGGGGAGGGAGGAGGGGGGTGGGACTCAGCCGGTAGCCGACGGCTCCGGAAAGGAGGCCGGGGGCGGAGACGCCGGCGGAGATGGCCAGACCGGAGGTGAGGAAAGAAAGAGGGGATCGACACCGGGTGGAGAGTCACGGCGAGGAAATCCCATGGGGTGGTGGGGTGCCCCGACGGAGTAGAGGAGGGAAGGACCGGGGGAGGGGGAGGGGGGCCACGGCCGAAAAAGGGAGGCCCGGCTGGGAGTGGGTGGATGGCGCCGCCGCGAGGGAGCCGGAGGGAAGGGCTCGACCTGGGGGAGCTGCGACGGGGGGGAGGAGGGGGCTACGGCCGGTTGAAGGGGGCCGAAAATATCGCGTGGAGGTCGGGGCGGACTGGTACACCACGGGCAGGGGCATGCCCGGTCGGAGGGAGGAGGAGCGACCGAGGAGACCGCCGGGGAGAAGGTCTGCCTCAGGGACACCGTGCGCCGGAGGAGACGAGGCCGCCGCGGTGGCTGGACGAGACGGAGGGGCTCGACCCCGAGAGGGAGGGAGCAGAGGATGACCCACGGCGAGAAGGAGGGAGGGGTGTTGAGACGCCGGTGCTGGAGGAGTCCAGGTGGACGCAGTCGGGGGGATGAACCAAGACGGGAAGGATGGGGGCCGAGCCACCGGTGGCAAGCGGAGGCCAGCACGCGCAGCCGAGGGGTAGGGAGGGAAGGCCAAAGCCACCCCGGAGGGGTGTTGACCGGAAAGGAGTACGCCGTCGAGACAGGGGAGACACGCGGAGGGACGGCGGAAGGGGGTGGCGCGGCGGGAGGGACTCCTGGAGGGGTACGCCGGGATGAAGGCCACCGCCGTCACGGGTGGTGGCACGACGAAGGGGGCGGCGAGGTGAGCGGCGGAGGGAGGCACGGCGTGGGGAAGGACTGGTCTCCGTCGCCTGGCGCGGGACCGCCGGGGACGACGACGCCGAGGGGGGAGGGGGCGGAGGGGGCAGCCCGACTGAAGGAAATGGAAGCTCCATGGAGGGGGGCCAGGACGGGCCCGATCTGCCGGAGGGGGAGCTTGCCGGCCACGCCGACCAGGCAAACACCAGAATGGCTCCGACGAGCGTGGCGCTCCCAACCGAAAATCGTTCCACAGAAGGGGCGGCGGAGCACCCGAGGTCCGCATCCAGAGCTCCCCTTGATTATATATATATACATATATATATATATATATATATATATATATATATATATATATATATATATATATATTCTTTTTTTATAACTTAATGAAATATATTGATATGTAATTATAAGTCGAATATTTACATATTATAAATTTGCTTATAACACACAAGTAGATATAGTATAGAATCCTAAAACTAGAAATACATTACAAGAAAATGTTCATCATATTATAATTAAAATAAAAATTTAATATCAATAACACATATTTATATATATATATAATATATATATATATATATATATATATATATATATATATATATATATATATATTATAAAAATATATATATATATATAATATATATTATATATATATATATATAACACACAATGTATTATAATATATTTAAATATATATATATATATATATATAAATATATATATAACACAAATGTATCGTATATTTATTGGACCATTACAATAAAATACGAATATTTACATATATAACAAATGTACACCTACATGGACTCTTTGGGTACACTACATGCCTACATGGGCTAGGGTCTGGTTCAGGTCAAGTTTGACTAGCTTGGTACAACCGGATCCCCTGATGGTCATAATCTTATTAAATAAATAAATAATAAATTATTTATAGAGTTTAATTCACACTTAGCCTGGTTTTCCTAGTTAGAACACACCTATGGCACGGTCTTCCTTACCATGGCTAATATACTAGTCAAAGCACGCTACTGCACTATCCATGCATAATTTCTAGTCATCTTGTACTCCAAAACTTAACCATGACTAAGGCCTTCAATAATAATAATTAATTCAATAAATATTCATAAAAATCCAAAATTTATATTTTAATTCAATTAAATAATAAAATATTATTTAGAAAATTTAGGTACAGGGGTTACAAATCTACCCACCTTATAAAGAAATTCGTCCTCGAATTTAAGGACTACTGGATAGGCGGACCTGGTAGATTGGTGAGGTAGTAAGAATTAATGATAAAGAATTATTAATCAAATAGCTGAAAAGAGGAAAGAGTCTTGAAACTCTAAAGGCCCTAAAATGCTCTCAAATATTTAATTTAAACATGTTTGATAGAAGAAAATATCACAACCAAGGCATCGACAAAAAAATTACCTTCAAGCACGATAAATAAAGCAAATAAAAGAAAAATAAAATTGAAAAATCCCAAAGAGGGGATTCAAGGTTAGGAATTTGGAGAATTTTAGGATTTGGGGATTTTCGTGAATTAGGGATTCAGGGGAAGAATAAAGGAATGAACTTTATATATGAGTTGGGAATTCCCTAATTGGTGAAGAATTTAGAAATTGTGATCAAATCTTTTTAAGTCTCAATAAATTTAAATGTAGCCAAATAAGATACGTGATAACAATAATTTTAAATAGGTACAAATATATAAGATACTTATAAAATGTTTTTATATAAATATCAATCAATATATTTTATTAGCTAAAGACTCAATCAAATATAATATAACATTTGATAACAAGTAATTTATTAATAACAAAAATCTTGAAAATTTAGGAAGTTGGCTTATCCCAACCTGTCGTCGCGATATGACGTAAAGATCCTCCAATGTGAGTGGCATGATACGATGCCCCCGTGTCCATTAGGGTAAGCGTCGGTATAATCGGCCGGTATTTGGTCGATTTTTTCGGTATTTTTTAAAATCGGTATTTGAAAATCAATACCAATATCGTATCATTTAGAATCGATTTTTTCGGTTTGGTTAAATCGGTATTCGGTCGGTTTTTGTTCGGTATCGGTATTTTACCAATTAATATTTGATCAATTAACACACTTAATATTGTAGAATCTCTTAACCTATAATATATATTTTCTTTTGGAAGCATTAATTTTAAAGCCAAGCCTCTACCAACCAAACAACTAATCAAATTATTAGAACAATATGTAATAAGTTACAAACCCTAAAAATGAGCTTAAAATATCAAACACGGTCACTTTTAATCTTTAGTATAAGTTTAAGTAACCAAAATTCACTTCAAATTCTATGAGAACACAAAAACATAAACTCAAAAGATCAAAAACTCAATACTTAGCATTCTTAACATAATTCAAGTCTACTAAAATTTATTCCAAGTTCTAGGAACCAACCAATCAAGATAAAAATAAAAATGAGTTGTATAAAATTAATCATGAACGACATTAAAAAATGTGTGTGTGTGTGAATCGGTTCGGTTAGTTTTCGGTATGGTATTACACTCAAACCGTTACCATTACCATATACCGTAATTTATTCGGTTCGGCAATTCGGTATCGGTACATAATTTCGGTTCAGTTTTTCGAAATATTTTTAATCGGTATTCGATCGGTTTTTCGGTATCGGTTGGTATTTGCTCACCCCTAGTGTCCATGACCCAATCTCCATCATGATACATGCCACAAGGTTTCACTGCGTCGGTCGCTGTGATGATGATATCTCCTATTGCTGTGAGATCCTCCTGATCATCCCTGCATTTGGCCTTTTAACTTTGAGCTTCATGCAGTTCCTCTTGATATGACCCTTTTACCATAGTAAAAGAAGCCCTACTTGTGGTCCCAATCACAAGATCCCAGAACTCCCCTCTGTCCTCGCTTGTGACTTGGGTCTTTCCTTCCCATAGCAAGACCCGGAATGGACTCCTACGACAATTCCCTTGCTTGTGTCGGACCTCCTCATTCAATAAGCTACTTTTGACTGCCTCCATCGTGACACCTCCATCAGGTACGGAGTTGCTCATCGACACCACCAATGTCTCCCAGCTTTTCGGCAGAGAACTCAAGAGCAGTAGGGCTGAAGCCCATCATCAATCACCATCTTCATCGTAAATAGCTGATTAATGATACCCTGAATCTCGTTCAAATGTTGTGGCCACTAGGACACCCTCCGTGTACTTTGAGTTGACGAGTTGGCGAATAAAATGCCTTGTTGCCAGCCGTCTTCCTTTCGTACAGTGAGTGCAGCTTCTCCCATAATCTTTTGTCGAACTCTCCATGGACACGAGGTGAAACACCGAATCATCCAACCATTGGTGATGAATCCAACTGCCTTTCGATCCAGTCATTTCTAGTCTTCATTAGCTTTGTCTGTTGGCTTTGCAATTTTGCCCTCCAACGGACCATGTAAGTCATTGTACCAGAGTAGATTCTCTATCCTTGGCTTCCAAATCGCCCAGTTTACTCCTATAGGGTGATCATACGAGTTCATATGCTCAGTAGACATGGTTGCCAGAATCTCCAAAGCTCTGATACCAATTGTTAGGCGCGTGCGGAAGCGTTTGTAAACCCTCTTCCAAAACCAACCCCTGTCTAACGGACACCAATCACAAGATGAAGACAAGTATATGGCGGTGACGTACGTCACCTAGAAAATTCTAACATTTAATAACTCAGATAAAATTACAAGATTGACAGAACTCACTCCCTAATAGGTTCAACCCCCTCACCACTCTCAAGAAGAAAAACAGAAGATTACAATTGAGATCACTCACCAACCTATAGTATTTCCCTAACCGAAGTTGACAACTCCTCGATTAGATCTTCTTTTTTCTTCTGTCTTGGATGGCAAAGTCCTAAGAGCAAAGTACAAAGTTTCTCTTAGATTTTTTTATGGACAAGCACCATAAATCTCCACTTTTGTGCTTTGTGCTCCACCCTCACCCCATATATATAGGATAAGAAAATCATATTTTAGGTCATAATATGATTTCTTAATTAGGAAGCCCTCAAATAAGAATCCTATTACACCTAAAATAGCCCATCAATTATTCTATTCTAGATCATAATAGGATTTCTAAACTAAGAATCCTATTATATCTAAAATAGCACAACCCCAATTACGGACATCCAATCTAATCAAATGAATATTTAATAAGATTTAGATTCATAAGTATGTGCTACCAATCCAGACTGGACTCCAACATTTATTACTATTTTTATTTTCACACATGCTCTGTGAAGGATCATCGTACGAACCATACGATTGGTCGTGCACGTAGGAAATGATGTTTGTACAACTTAGAGTTTCTTTATCTTCCATCAACTTAACCATTGAGTTCTAGTCATGCTGCTATCATCACGTATGCTGCTGACTTGTGGCACAGACGCTTGGGTCATATTTAAGAGCCCGATCTAAAGACTATACTATATAGTGAAGCTCTTGGATGCGGTTCTTTCTCTTCTTTATCCACATGTACGGGTTGTAAGTTAGCAAAACACTTAACACTACTTCTTTCTAATCGTTATCTAAATCTAGTATTATTTTTGAATTAGTTCATTCTAACATATGGGGACCTGCTCATATCTTATATATGTATGGTTTTCTCTACCACATGGGTTTTATTGATGATTACACTTGTTATACTTGGGTCTATCTTATGCGTCATCGTTCCGATATTCTACCATTTATAGGACATTTACTGCTATAATTCAGACTCGATTCAATACTAGAATTTAAGAAATTTGCTCTGAGTGTCGTCGTTAGTATCTCTCCAATACAATGAGATCTATCTTGCAATCTCACACCCTTTTTTCAGCAGTCATACCCTTAACACATGAACATAATAGGGTAGTCGAGCGTAAACATCATCATATTTTTGAGACTGTTCGTGCTCTCTTGTTATCCTCTTTTGTTCCTCAAAAGTTCTAGGCAGAGGTCATTCTTACCTCAGTTAATCTCATTGATATCACTCCTTTCTCTGTTGTATTTGGTCGATCATCTCATGAGAGACAATTTTTGTATCCTCATGATTACAGTATGCTTCAAACTTTTGGGTGCACTTGGTTTGTTCTTCTACTTGAGACTGAATGTACGAAACTAACAGCTCAATCAGCCAGGTGTATCTTACTCGATTTTAATTTTAAGCACAAGGGATACCATTGTTATGATCCCTTAGCCTGTTGTTTTCATATATTGTCATGTTATATTTTAGAGCACTCTCCTTATTTCACTATCCCATTTCTCGATGTTTATTATTGTTCCCTCTATCTCCAACGTCTTGTGTATCCGTTGATCCTACTCCTCTGCTTCCCTCTCCTAGTAAAGCTCTTCCTACTACGACTCCGTCGTTGACTCATGAGGATCCTCCACATATTTTACTAGCCTCCGCTACACCATCATCTATATCATCTATGCCTCCACCACAACTTCTTCGCCAGTCCCAACGTACTCATCGACCAACTGTATATTTTACACCTGACTGTTCTGGTCCACCGGACAAGTTTGGTTTTGCTATATTAGTCTAATATTCTACACAATTACATTCTTTTCTTACTGTTATTCATACAACATGAGAACCCAGTTCTTATCAAGAGGCTATTTAGTACCCTGAGTGACATGAGGCTATGACAGAAGAGTTTAAAGCATTTTAGCAGACAGGTACATGGGATGTCGTTCCACTTCTAGACGGGGTCAAGCCTATTAGTTGCCAATGGGTCTTCAAGGTTAAGTATCGGCCTGATGGGTCCATTGAGCGACACAAGGCTCATCTTGTTGCCCTAGTTTCACATAGGAGCATGGAATTGACTATGATGAGATCTTTGCCCAGTTGCTCAAATGACCACAATTCGTACACTACTAGTTGTTATTGCTCGTCGGTGGCCACTCTATTATATGGATGTAAAGAATGACTTTCTTCACGATGCTTTATCTGAGGTTATCTATATGGAGCCCCCTCCTATTTTCTACTCCGTTGGACCATGTTTGTCGCCTTCGTCGTGCTATCTATAGTCTCAAGCAGGCTCTTCGAGCTTGGTTTGAGTGTTTCAGACGTGCTATTTGTGAGGCAGGATTTTAGCAGTGTTTTCAGGAATCATTCTTTGTTTGTGCGATCGTCACCACAAGGACAAATTCTTCTTTTACTTTATGTGGATGACATAATTTTGATTGGAAAATATTCTACATGGTTGCATCTAATCAAAGGTACCTTCATCAGCAATTTTGGAAAAAGGACCTTGGCTATCTTCGTTATTTTCTTGGACTCGAGATCGCACAAGGTAAAAGAGGGATATATACTTATTTTTCGGCAAAATATACTTTGGAGATTATTTTGTCTACTGGTCTATCGGATAGTCGGACAGTTGATACTCCTTTGGAGCTTCATGTGAAGCTTTGTCTCACAGATGCTGAGCCTCTCACATATCCTACTTGCTACAAATGACTAGTAGGTCAACTTGTGTATCTACGTTAGACCAGGCCTGATATTTCTCATACAATTAGTATTATTAGCCAGTTCGTTTATGCTCCTCGATCATCTCACTCTAGTGCCTTCCGGTTTCTCCTATATCGGCTCTATTAAGAGCTCATTATTCATGTCTTTCACATCTACTCTACAGTTTCGAGCATTTTTGATACAGACTAGACAGGAGATCCGACTATATGACGATCTACTACAGGATTCTGTTTGTGTCTTTGTAATTCATTGATTTCATGGCGACGCAAGATAGAAGACGTTGTTGCATATTGTTCTACTAAGGCAGAGTATAGAGCTATGACTGCCACCACCGGAAAGATTGTCCATATACGTAGACTTCTCTTTGATATGGACATTATGCCTACAAGACCTACGCCGCTTGACTGTGATAATATGAGTGCTATACAAATAGCAAACAATCTGGTTTTTTATGAATGAACAAAGATTATTGAGATTGATTATCATTTCGTTCATGAGCATTTTTTGGCAGATACTATTTCTCTACCCCATGTTACTTCCGTTGATCAGGTGACAGATTTATTTACAAAGTCACACCCCACACCGCGGTTTCAATTTCTATTGGGCAAACTCATGTTCTTTGACCCATCATGAGTTTGAAGGTGGGGTGTTAAGATTAATTAGATTTAGGATTAGATTCCTTCTCCTATACGAATATGTGTTCGTTCTTCATCTATATATATTCATGGTTGTATTGCCTTTTATATATCCAATAATAAAATCAAGATTTATTTCAACATGAACATAATGCACTCAAAATATTAGTTCTCGTGTCTTTTCTCCGACCATGTTATGCGGCAAAATTTCATATATCCTTTGGTCAAATTCTAATATTATGGCATGCCATGTGCTAAAGTTTTGTTCTAGTCGTTGTCCATAATTGTGAAACTACCAGCAGCAATTCGACTAATTTGTTTTTTGTGGATATGAAACCAAATTTTCAAACAAAATTATCTATTTTCTATATATCTAATAATTGTTTGAGGCTTTCTTTCAGGGTTTTGCTGACAGTTTTTTAGGGTGTTCCTGACAATTTTGAGGGACCTACTGAAAGTTGAAGCTTGACAAGCACAACTAATTTTCTTTTTTGAGTAGTCCAACTTTAATATGTATATAAAATTATAAAGAGTGGTTGATATTTACTTTAATAGAACAACTCTAGTATGCATTTGGATCTACTTTAGAAAAATATAAGATGTTGGTAGCTAGTATGTATTTTTGGACTGGATTGATATATAGATGTATGTCTAATTCAAATGAATGTTTGAAGAGTTTCTTAAGTTGATATCTTGCATATCTTTGTTGTATCTGAGATGATTTAATCATTTTTAAATTTTGCAGTATTCTATTTTATATGACGCTTTAAATAATATATTATATATAGATATATATAATATATATATATATATATAATATATATATATATATTTATTATTTAATATTTATATATATATATATATATATTATATATATATATATATATATATATTATATATACACATATATATATATAAAATAAATAAATATATATATATAATATATATATATATATATATATATATATATATATATATTATATATATATATTTTATATATATATATAATATATATATATATATATATATAAATATATATATATATATATATGTATATATATATATATATATATAATATATAAATATATTATATAAAAAAAAAAAAAATATATCTATATATATATATATATATATATATATATATATATATAAAATATATATTTTATATAAAATATATATCTATATATATATAGATATATATATATATATATATATATATATATATATATATATATATATATCGATCGAACAGACATTTTGTAACTTCTTTTTGGGGGCAGGACAAAGGCCAGGACAAGCATCACTGGGCCAGTTGGGATTCTATGGCGCGCCCTACCGAGGAAGGAGGACTAGGCTTTACCAAACTCTCCCACATCGTCCAAGCTTTCTCGTTGAAACTGTGTGGACCCTCCGGACCAGCAATAACTTATGGACCAGATTCATGAAGGCCAGATACTTCAAGCACAGTCACCCTGCTGTAGCCATCTCCAACAGCCGTTCTTCGGCGGCGTGGAGTCGCATCATCGAGGGGCGGACTAGCGCCGAACCTATTATGAGACTCCAATTGGGTGACGGTAACTCGGATCCCTTCTGGGAGAGATGGACTGGCGACAACTTGATCCCGAGCATCACGGAGACCCCTACAAACGTCAGGATTAGCGATCTGTGGGACCTCAGTGTTAACGACTGGAACTGGGAAAAGATTCGTGACTGGTCCGGAAACGATACCGTGGAGAGCATTCGCCGATGCGGAGTTAGAATCAGAAACGATGAGGATGCATGGAGGTGGTCGATCGAGGCCTCGGGGACTTTTACGATGCGTTCGGCGCGACGCGCGGTGCGCATTATTGGGCTCCTGAACCCTACCATTGCTCCCTACTGGCACGCTTGCATTCCTAAGAAGTGGTCCGCACTGATGTGGAGAGTCATCAGGCAGAAACTGCCCACCGACGAGATCCTGAAGACCATAGGGTTCAGCTTAGCATCAGCCTGTAACTGTTGCGATGACCGCCAGATGGAGACTATTGATCACATCTTCTATCTCGGGGATCTGCCAGGTCACATTTGGAGGATTCTCAACCAACTGTGTAGCATCGCGCCAGGCAGTGGGCGCTTCCACGATCTGGCATACTCTTGGGGTTCGGCCTCCCACGGACACCAGATCGTCGCAGCGGCCGCCACATGGGTCATTTGGAAGAATCGGAACAAAGCAAGATATGAAGGATTCCACTACACAGCCATTCAGCTCATCCGGGAAGTCTTCCGCCAATGTCGTAAAAGGAGCACCCGGTGCGCTCACAGCTCGAGAGATTTTTGGGCCTCTATTCTACCATAGATCTCGTTGTTGCCAGCCCCCATCCTTCTCCTTTTGATGGTATACTTGTATAGGATTCGGCATTTTGCGCCTTGTATACTTTTCCAGGCCTCGGTGTTCGAGCCTTGATTAATAAAATGGGGGGTCTTCAAAAAAAAAAAATATATATATATATATTAAAAACAATATATATATATATATATATATATATATATATTATATAATATATATATATATATATAAGCTATCTCCTCCTTGGTGATTCTGAAACCCTAGCCGCTCTCTCCACCTTCCGACTCCGGGTTGGCCTTAGGCTGGGCAGGCTTCCTGGCCCTTGGAGACACTTGCTCCAGTGGCCCCCTGTGCTTTTTTCTTCTTCTACGGCCAAATCCTTCACCGAGGCGATGGCGGGGGCTGCTTCCCCAACACCCTCCGTTCCATCCATTATTGTTCGCTCCCCCTCTTTCTCTAGGGATTCCAGTTATCTCCTTTACAGAGGAGGATGAGAAGATCCATACAGATCCTTTCCATCTTGCTTTAATAGGAAAGTTCTCCCATTCTCGTCCTTCGCTTGACGTGATCCGAAAGGCTTTCCTCAATTTTAAGTTTGCTGGGACAGTTCAAGTCGGCTTGATTGACAATAAACACATCCTCATTAGGCCTCAATTGAGGTCAATTTCTTGTGCCTTCGCTCCAAAAATCTTTGGTACATCTCTCATGCACCGATGCGTTAATTTAGATGGCACAAAGGCTTCTCCTCCACTGAAGAATCGCCTCTCGCTCCTGTCTAGGCCTTCCTCCCTTGTCTACCACATCATTCTTCAACAAAAATACCATCTTCTTGCTGGCGCTAGGCATGGGTAACCCGCTATGCATAGACAAAGCAACAGAAGAACTTTCCAGACATAGTGTTGCGTGAATCCTCGTCGAAGTAGACGCTAGCAAGCCTCTACCATCCATCATACGAATCAAACTCCCTAGCGGCAGAAGCATTACACAAAAAGTGAAATATGAGTCCCCTCTATTTTGTTCCTATTGAAAACATCAAGGCCAATTTAGAGCCTCTTGCAAAGTGCTCCATAAGGAGAAGTCTCTAGTAGAGGAGGTGACTATTGCTGAAAAGGGGACGTCACAAGAGGCCTATGTGGCCCTGCCGAAGGAGAAGGGTATCATCACTGTACAGGAGGAAGAGACGAACGTGACTATCCCCAGAAGAGTGGACATGCTAGGGGAAAGATATATACGTGGAGAATTAATCAATACATTATCCACCTCCAACCCCCGATTAATGGATCTTCTGACCACATCACTGCCATCATTAACGGTGACAATGAAACCACTCCAAACCCCCTACGCGTGATCCTAACGTGCCATTAAATCATCCTTGGCTTCCTGAGACCAATACACCACATTCCAATACCCTGAATAATTCAAACCCAACTGCACCTTCTCCAACTACTACCGAGACCCCACCCAACACCAAAGCCCCCTAACAACCTGACCTATCATAATCCTACTGCTCACTCCCTCATAGCCGGCAAAGACACCACTCATCACCAAAGCTCCCCCAATACTCCTAGAACCCCCCCATACTGGACCCTACTCTCATTGTCCCTGATGCTGATCTAAGACTTCCTGGAACAATAACCAGCACCCAATACTGAGGCAGATGACTCCCTTGAAGAAGGAGAAGTTGTGGCAAACGCCACCAATTAGGTCGAGCAAATGGATGCCATTGATCCCCCGACATAGCCCTCGCCTCATGAAGATAAACAACAAGGAAGCCATGTTTTCTATTAAAATCTTTTGATGTAATTTCAATACAAATAGAACAGTGTTATAATGTAAGACTTAGACGTAGTCCTAGGAGTACACTTTTGTTTATCTGGGTCTCTTGTGTCGATAGAGCGAGTGGTAATGCGTTGACTCCGTTGACAATCTGACGATGGTTCTCGGTTCTCTGAAGGTCTGAGTTGATCTGGGTGCTGGAGCTTACGGAGAGGAAGAAGACGTTGAGTGTCTGTATCTGCCTCTCTGTATATCGTAGTTGTGCGATGTATGTAGATCTCTGTCTGTGTGCATATGAAAGAAGGAAATGATCCCTCTATTATAATTTTATAGGCTGGCTGCTCATGCGCGCATGTAGGATACGCCTGTACGCGGGGACGCTACGTGGTGGTTGCTGATGGAGGCGTATGGACGATGCACTCTGATTGAGGAGTTGAACTCTTCTTGTTGCATTTGGGATTGGCAAAGCTGACACGTAGCAATGGAGAAGATCTTTCGGTTGCTGAGATCTTGGGTGATTAGCACCCCTTCATAGGTTGAATCAAGTCAAAGGACGTGTCGTAGGTCCATGGCTCGAAGATCTCGATTTGGTGGGGAGTGATCTGATAGGATTCGCCTGGGATTGTGCGCATGAAGAGACTTTGGCTCGTAACCTTTAGAAATCACGAACCAGTCGGGGCGCATGGCTTTTGAGGCGCATACGGGGCTTCAGTAGTGACTTGACTTCTGTCTTTAGGGATCAGAGAAAAGCCTGAGGCGCATGGCTTTTGAGGCGCATGCAGAGATTTGGGCGCATGGCTGCGGAGGTACATGCGAGATGGTTGGGCGGCCACGTGGCTTGTTACCGCCGGAGGGGAGCAATGATGATGATGACGTAGGCGACGCTTCGTCTTCTGCAAAAGCTGTCAAGTTCAGTCCTCGGGGGACGTGCTGCCAACTCTGTCAGACTTCAGCATTTAATGTTCTTGACAGGTGATGGGATGTTGAGTGGGCGCATCGATCGACATTCCACTGGCGCATGGGGACGTATGGGGCACATCCTTGTATGGCGCTTGGTGCTGATGGGCGCATTAGTATGATGCACGGTCTGGCCGGCGCATCCTTTTGCCTGATACTCTTATGGGCCCGACTGACATTCTTCGAGTGCTTTAAATAGTCGTTCTTGACTTGGATGAAATCGAAGCATCAGGTTCATCACCATTTAATGCAAATTTATTGCACAGGATTCGGAGAGACATCTACTTGGCGCATGGGTTTGATTTGTCCGGCCTATAAATAGTGGCATAGAGAGAGTTTGCTTCTCGTTCTCTCACGTCCTCCCGAAATAAATTTGTTTGCTCGAGCACATTCTGTTGATGAGATGCTCTCGAGGGTAAAGATGCGATGCGTTGTCTTCATTGATGCACTTGAAGGTGACTGTTACATCCAAAAGTCGGAGTCGAGGGCTTCCGAGACAGGCAGAAGGTGCCTGTTGCATCCAAAGATCGGGATGCTCAAGCCTCGTCTCCGTTATGCTGGAAGAGCCGCAGATCAGAATTGCGGTGCTCCGATCATCTTCTTGGGGTTTGGAAGAGCTCCCTCCCGCTAGAGGGTGTTACCCATTCTGGTTGGGTCGAAAGCTGCTCCTTTAGCCGCAGGTTGATTTTGGTGCTCTTTCTTCCTTGGTTTGAAGAGCTCTTTCTCCAGCTAGAGGGTTGATTGCTACCCTCGTTCTTCTCAATAAATGCTTCATTAGTCAAAGCATTTGATGGCGCATATGCTGACACTTCATGATGCGCCTGTCTGATGCTGAAGGACGGCACATAACTGAGTTGCTGAAGGGATGCACATAATTGAGCCGCTGAAGGGATACACATAACTGAGGATGCACATAACTGAGCTGCTGAAGGGATGTGCATATTTGAGAGCGCATGGCGGGATGCGCCTGTTTGAGAGCGCATGGTGGTTGCTGCGCCTATTTGAGAGCGCATGGTGGTTACTGCACCTAGCTGTAGACTCAGGGTCTTTTCTTTGTAGAAATTCTCCTTTGTACAGCTTTTTAAGACATGTAATAGACTTTTATATGAAATAAAAATCTTCTTTTAATGTCTATATTTTTTGCTTTGTTGTGCCAAGTACTTCCTCTGAGCTCCCTGGCGCATGTAATGTTTGGCTCATAGGATTTCTGGTCCTGAAATTCCATGCTTCTACAAGACCGCCTTCAAAGTTTTTAAAACTTTTTGTCAAGTTTTGGAATACTTTGAATAAGAAGCATGGTGGCATCTTCTACGGGGCATGACTGTTCAGGCGCATGATTACTCCGTACATCGGTGATGGGGCGCATGCTCCTCTCAGTAAATACAAATAACGCTTCGATAACCAAGAAGATTAATGATAATCTTTTTGGCTTTATTTGCAGTTATCTCCTCACAGAACCCGAGGCGACGGCTGAGGTCACACTTCATCGGTTCATGCGTGCGACTGAGCCTATAAATAGGCATAAGATGAGAGAGAGAGAGTTCTTCTCTTTTGCTTTCTTCTTTTAGAGTTCTTCTTTTGAAAAACCCTAACTTCATTCTTTCAAGAAATGGCTCCCAAAACTCCTCGCGACGGTGCTGGCAAGGGACGAGTCAAAGGAAAGAGCCTGTAGAGGCTGCCGCGGGTGATGTCCCCCGTCCGCCTGTCGACGTTCGGCCGACGGTGATTGGTGGGTTTCATTATCCTTTACCATATCCTTCTATACTATTTTTAGAACTCACATACGCCGACGCGCATGGACTTTGAGTCCTGATGATGTGCTGAGGTTTTTTCGTCGACACGCATGGGTTTAAACCCTGATGATGCGCCGAAGCTCACTGCTGACGCGCATGGGTCTAAAACCTGATGATGCGCCGAAGCTCCACTGCTGACGCACATGGGTCTAAACCCTGATGATGCGTCGAAGCTCCTTTTCAGAATGTGGCTCAGATCTTTTGTTGTTCTGAATCTTTGCCTTCTTTTGTTGACCACCAGTGTCGATAACTGTCCCGCTCTTGAAATGTGCTTCTGGACGCTGCCCTCTGTCAGATGGGGGTGGATTATAATGAGGAGGTGATAAACCCTGCCCAAGCTGCCATTATGCTGGATCAGCATCCCGAAAGAATGACTCAAATCCGGGAACAACCGCATGGGTTCCTCAAACGGATGATGGAGCGTGGCGTTTTAAAAACCGCCACTTCTGATAATGTGACTTTCTTGAAGCCTGAGTTCCTGTTTGGGGACCGCCTTACTTCTGTTGAAGCAAAGGTGTTGAAGGTCAAGGAAGATTGGTTCTTTATAGCAAGGGGATACATATGACTGTTAAGCAACTTGAGCGTCAATGGCCTTTGACGGCTTTCGTCGTCTTGCTTCCAAGTGGAGGATGTCTTGGGAGCTAACCCCATCTCAGGGGGGGCGGTGGCAGGCATCATCAAGATCGATTCTACCTCCGATCAGAGGGATACTTTGAACGTCGTGCGGGCTGGCCTTCTTTCACCTGGCAGACTCTACGTCCTGGGAGCATTTACAGTGACGTTTCCATCAATACATTTGCTTTTGGTGCTTCGACTTTTGCCAATCACATGCTGTTGTTGGAGCGATCGTACCCAAAAGGTGAATTTCGGGTAGAGGGTTGGTGTCATTATGTTTATAAATGGGACAAGCTGACACTCTGGATTCTGTCGCGGTTTCAAATCGAACTCTGAGAGATTGGGCTGACTGCCGCAATCCGTGCTACTCAGGCAGGTGTCGACATTAACAGACATATGTTCCTCGCACTTCTGGAGATGTTTAACACCCAGACCGGGACTTTCTTCACTCCAGTGGGGGAGCTGGGACTCGCACTTCATGAAATATACGAGGTGTCAAAGCTCCCTTGGGGATCAGAACCTTATGAGGAATACTTCCCGACCAATGAGGAGTTCCAAGTCCTGGGGGACAAAGTCGAAAAGATGATGGCTATCTTCAAGGAAGTGGCGAGTCATCATTATTATATGCAGAAGAGGGATAAGGGCGGGTCACAGCCTCATGTGATCGCCTGGAGAGATTACGTCTTTAAGCAAGACAAGGAGGATCCCTCTCAATTTACCACTCCGTCCGCGCTTTTCGTAGCGAGGTGCTCTCCGAAATGAGCAGGTTAGTTGAGAAGAATCCTCGAGAAAACGAGGACCGGCAGTCGGACGAACGCTCCTATAGCTGCTTCTGGCACCTTACTCATCGGATGTCGTCAAAAGCAGTATTAGCCGGGTATCTGATGATTTGGCTTCGGGATTATATCTTCTCGGGCGGGTCAGGCTCTGTGGAGAGGGTGACCCGAAATCTATCCTGCCAGCTGTGAAGTTGGTTTTTGGCCGGCGCCTGGCTCTACTACTCGCAATGGTGTGTAACCTGCTGCGAGGTTTACGAGAATTTGCGGGAAATGTGGTTCATGAATGAGGTAGGAATGATAACTTCCCCCGTGCCGAACTACCGTTTTATTATTTGATGGGGTGGTTAATCTTACACCATCCCAATGTGATGAGTCCGGGCTCGGAAGAAGACCACAGGATCGGAGATGCATTCCTCCGTCGTTTCCACCAGAGGAGCTGGTTGCATACTGGTGTTCCTGTTTGCAGGAAAGTTTTATCCCACCTTCAGGGGTAGGAGATCACCAAAGTTGGTCCTGTCTTTTCGGGTTTTGAGGCCAACGAAGACTTATTGGATTCGGGTGAAGATGCCACCACCTTGCCTCCATAGGGATTCTGCTGGTTGCAAAGTATCCGGCCGTCCCATCTGGTGTACCGGAATAGGAACCAGTGTTACCTGGAACCGTATTTGTCGAGCCATTTTGTACGACAATTCGGCTATGCTCAGTCGATGTTGGATAATCCCAGTATTAACCTGGGGTATACTTGAAGTTTGCTGGATGGTGCACGAGCTTGGCATTACTACAATGTCGGATGTACCGGATCTCTCTTCACGCCTGTCCAGTATCCGCAGTTGCCGATTCTTTTCTCGGCCGCCAAATTTTACTGTGTTATAAATGTCGTGCCTCCCGGATATAATAGGGAGACCAGTCTCATTGTCGGCACCCAGTTAGCGGTGACCGGAAACATATTGGCGAGGGCTCGATCGTACCGTCCGCCAGAGGTGGGTTATCGAGGTACCCCTACTGTATCCACAGGGGGTCAGGCAGAGCCCTCGGTCGATCAACCGAAAAGACGTACGGATACAGAGGCTGGCTCCTCTGCGCCAAAGAGGCAGAAGAAGGCATCGTCACCGACAGTGTCATCGGACTCAGCACCTGTGGAGGTAAGGATGTCCCATATAGTCTGGTTAGGTTCAACATTTCTTGTGACCTATGCTTTTTTTTGTAGGAGCCGCTAAAAAGGAGACCCCGTACCCCAAAATCTGGTGGCAGCAGACCAAAGGAGGTGGCGGGCTCATCTGAAGAGCGTATTCTGCCGATTGTGATGTCTCCCGTGGAGGAGAACCCAGACGATGTCATTGTTGTGGAGATTCCAGTATCTCCAGATTGTGTTGGAAGGGAAGCCGAGGTTGAAGCAGTTCCCAGAATGGCGCAAGCCGTCGTGGAGGCCTTGGACGTTGAGGGTCCAGCGGATACGGGGCTTCCCGATGAGGAAGTGGAGTGGAGTTCGTCGTCTTCAGATGACGTTCCTCCAGAGTGTGAGCCTGTTGCGGGGGCAACAGACGTGGTTGGAATAGAGGAGAGGGTTGATTCCCTCCTTGTCATTATGGGGAGGTCGGCTGTAGCGTTGCCGAGCCCTACCCCAGACTCAGCAGCGGAGGCTGAGGTAGTTCCCGGCCGGGAGGAAATGACAGATCCTATCCCCGCAGAGGGATTGGATGGTGATCGTCCGCCGATCCTGACTCCAAGGGAGCCGAGTCAGGAAACAAGTGATGATCTTACTGCTCTGTCGGAGGGGGGGATGTCCCGTACGGCCTGCTGATAGTATGTTGGGGACGGATGAGGTAGCCCCTGGCGTCGGTGGTCCCCCTGAGCTTGAGAAGGGTAAGGGTTTGCTGGAACCCTCTGTTACTCCTTCTACTTGGGGTACGATATCGACGCCTCTCTCGGCTCTTTCTGTTCTTTTGGCTTTTTGGGCTAGTAGTCAAGCCCCTGTTGAGGAAGAGTCTGTTGATGTCGAGGTTCCGGCCTCGCAGGTCGAAGCCGACGGGCCCTCTTCCGGTCAGCTGTCTAGAGCAGCTCCTCCAACTCCTGCTATAATACCGCAGGTGCAGGCGGATACAGATGAATATGTGAAGTTTATTATTGAGGCGGTGTACAAGATGCTGCAGAGAGGCGTATCGGCAGTGATGGATGCCAATGGAGTTTCGCGACGGCAAAGACCCTGGCACTCCCTCACATCAATCTGATACGTTTCCACCAGGGCCATGATCATATGGCCGAGATTCTAGAGGCCTCGGTGGCCGAGCTGGACCAGCTGCTTTCCGAGTTTCAGTACATCCAGCGGAATGATCTCTCCGCCCTGATAGACGCATAAAAAAAGAAGTTGCTTGCTGAGACTGAGTCCTCTTATCAGGCCACCGTGGGCATCTGGAACACGAGGTGGCTGAAACTGAGGTCGAGGTGGAGAGGTTGTCTCAGTCCGTGCAGGAGAAGATAGAGTTGCGAGCTGCGTTGGACACTAGTATAGCGGAGGTTGATGCCAAGATTCGCCTCCTTGAAGACCAGTGGGCCCAACTTTTGTTAGATGTCGAGCGAGCCCAGGCTAACATGTAGCATCTAAGGAGGAGGAGGCACTTTCATGCGGCTCTTATCCTAGCTCAGCAGCGGCAACAGTTGGACGAGAAGCATGAGGATGACACTTCTCCTGAGGCATAGAAGCGATGCGTCAAGAAGCCGAACGCCGGGTCCTGGCGACCGTAGAGACTCGGGGGACAGACTTGAGGCGTCGATTGAAGAGCTTTCGGCCAACCGGGGAGGTTTAGGGATTGTAGTCTCTTTTTTTTGTAATTTGCAACTCTTGCTGGGGGTGTAATCCTTTATTTTTGAATAAAGAATACAGAGTTTTTGTGGAATGGACACCATATTGTATGGTGTTAACAGGATTGTCCATATAGCTCGGGAGTTTAATGATCCTGACTTCGTCATGAGAACTCTGAGTGGATTGACTCGCGAGATGACATGAAACGTCTGGCCCGAGACATAATGACGAGTCTTCTGGATGGCAAATACCAAAACCAAACACTCTTTTTCAACGGGGTTGTACTGGTGTTCGGCCCCGATTAGTGTTCTACTGAGGTAGTAGATAGCTTGCTCATATCCTGCATCGCTGTTCTGAGCCAGCAGAGCTCCGAGGGAAGGATCCATAGAACGGACGTAGAGAGAAATGGTTTGCCGGCGACGGGTGCTACCAGGACTGGCGGACTCGTCAAGTAAGCCTTGATGTCGTCGAAAGCTTTTTGGCATTCTTCTGTCCAGACGTAAGAGACTCCCTTCTTCATGAGCTGGGTGAAGGGTTGACATTTTCCGGAAAGGTTTGCTATAAACCTCTGGATGTATGCCAGACGCCCCTGCAGGCCTCAAAGTTCTCAGAGGTTCTTCGGAGGGTCCATGTCAAGGATGGCTTTGGTCTTCTCGGGATCGACATGAATGCCTTTCGTCGTGATAATGAAGCCCAAGAACTTTCCGCTAGAAACCCCTAGGAAGGATTTAGCGGGGTTCACCTTGAGTTGATGTACACGCATGAGATCGAAGACTGTCTTGAGGTCTTGTAGGTGATCTCCTTTGAGACGACTCTTGACTGCGATGTCATCAACATAGCAATCGACTGTCTTGCGAAGATGCTGACGGAAGATGGTGCTCATAGCTCGTTGTTATGTCGCACCAGTTTTTCAAGCCGAAGGGCATCACTGTGTAGCAGAAAATCCCCTTCGGTGTCCTGAATGACGTATGTTTTGCGTCATCGGGGAACATCTTGATCTGGTTGTAGCCCGAATACCCGTCCATGAAAGACATGCGTTCGAAACCACATGTGTTATCGATCATCACGTCGGTGATTGGAAGCTAGAACTCGTCCTTCGGGCAAGCAGTATTGAGATCCCTGAAGTCGATACAGACTCGTATCCCATTCTTCTTGGTGACATAGACGACGTTGGCCACCCAGTCCGGGTGTGTTCTTCACAGATAAACCCGCTGGTCAGGAGTTTGTCTACTTCCTGATCGATAGCGTTCATGATGTCAGGATGAAAATGTTGCTGTTGTTGTTTTATAGGCTTGGCATCAGGTAAGATGTTTAGCCTATGCATCGCGATCTGGGAATCAAGTCCCGCATATCTTTGTAACTCCAGGCGAAGACATAGATATATTCCTTAGCCAGCTGGATTAAAGATTCTCGATCTTCTTCTTTTAGGCTTTTGCTGATGAAGATGGGTTTGGAAGAAGATCCATCCCCAAGGTCGATCTTCTCGACTTCGCCTTCGATGGGGGGTTCGTATAATTCAAAATGAGACTCCCACTGTTCTCCTAGGCGTTGAGCCCAGGGTTCTTCTTTGAAGAATTCGGGCGTTTGGTCTTCGCCTTCATCTTTTTGAGATTATGCAGATGTCATGTTGGCTGATAGCACTCTCTTGAAGACTGAGCCGATACTGGTATCGGAATCCCAAGTTGAAGCTTCAGAAGAATAAGAATGTTCTACTTCTTCTGTTCGAACTCTCTGGAGTTGACGGCGGTGTGACATAGCCCACCCCGTCGAGTTCGATGATAGTAGTCCTGCGGCTTTCCTTTAGGTGTTGGGAGCCGGAGAGGAAGACGTCGACCCTTGCCGTAGTTCAGGCCTTTGTTGCTTTTTAGGTCGTAACCCATCTTTTGGATGAGGTACTTTGCCTTGTCCACATACCGATAGACTTATATTCTGCCGGTATCTGGTTCTTGCTCGTGTGTGGGAGGTCTTGATGACGCTCGACTTTGCCGAAGATAATGGATTCTTCGTCTCGACTCCGCGGTGGGACTACGAAACAAACCCCTTGGGACGGGACTACTCGATTTACATGATGGACGGTCGTTATTTGTGTTTGCAACGACCGTAGAGCGTTATCTAATTATACATGGCATTCTAATGTGGAAGACTAGAATAATTAAAAGACACTCTATTATTGATGAAACACGAGATTTTATCCTGCGGGATTATATTGTCCAGAGAGGGTGCATCTACATCAGCAGAGATATATTCCCTAGCTCTTCATTTGTGAGTACTGGGATTGGATCGGGAGAGTCCACCACAGCTTTGATCCTGGGGTCCGAGAGGACTATGTGGGCCTTCTCCGGCAGCTTGGATGAGACAGATGATTGCGGCGGTTTGCCCTTAAGACGCACCTTCAGGGGTGCCTCAACTGCGCCTTCGGTAATTGGAGCCTTCCCTTGTAGTTTTGCCACAAGGGAGCCAATGTTTGAGGCGGCTTTCCCTTGAGCCGTATCTTCAAGGGAGCTTCAGTAGGTGTTCTACCTGGAGCAGTTGGTGCTTTTCCAGGTAGCTTGATGTTCATGGAAGGCAACGTCTGAGGCGGCTTCCCTTTGAGTCAAATTTTTAAAGGAGCGTCGGGAATCATCTCTGGCTCAATGTCAGGCTCTGCTGCCATTTCTGCTTATCGTCAGCATCGTTGGCTTCCTCCTCGTCAGGTGACTTGTACAAGGTGGAATCAGTGAAGTAGGCTTCAACCCCCTTGAAAGGGTCAATGTCCACGAACTCCGTCCGGATGATGTCATTGGTGGACACGTATTTCATACATTGGTGGAGTGTGGATGGTACTACCATGTACTCATGCAGCTACGGCCGATCCAGTAGGAGGTTGTAGTTGACATCGGCGTCCACGACATAGCAAGTCACCTCGGTTCTGAGGTTACCGATATGATACTTTAGCCGTATTTTGCCCAGCAGCTCGCTTTTGCTAGCATTGAAGCCACTGATTGTTGTGTTAGAAGGCGCTAGTCGGTACATTGGGATCCCCAGTGTTGAGAGCAGTGTCTTCGGGATGATGCTGAGGAAGACCCCGGATCAATCTGAATCCGCTTCACCTTGACTGAACCGATATACCCTGTATAATACAGCGGCCTGTTGTGTTGGTTTGTTTGAGCAGCATGTCTTGTTAGGTGAAGGTTATGTTGGTGATAACTTCATCCGTACAATGACAGTGCACACATATAGTCGGAGTATCCTCAGGCTGCTTGACCTGACTGATGAAGGACTCAGCATCCTTCAGGGCTTCACAGAGAGCTTCACGGTGTCCTTGGAACGGTGAAAAAGCTCAAACAGAGATAGACGGCAGGAGTACTGGCAAGTTGTGCCAGTATATCGAAGTTGTGGGGCTTGGCTAGCCCCGAAGCATTCTCTTTTGCAGAGGCTTATTAAAACGGGCCTCTACATGCTTCTGCTTATTGGCTGCTGGTGGTTTGGATGGACCTCCTTCTTGGCAGTAGGGATGGTACAAGGAGGCACACCTCGACGACAGCTTCGTCGGGTTGGGCGTTCTGATGTGAACGCGTCTGTACAGGAAGCGCCTCTTCCGTAGAGGAAGAGACCATGCGGCAAGACTTGATCTTCCTGTCCTTCGTTTTGGTGGTAGAGCGTACCTCCGTTGAGTAACCTCGGAGACGAGATCAGGGTGAACCTACAAGACCTCTCCCCGAGATGTGGTGAGTGGGATGAGTCCACTCAAGTTGTCAAGAGTAGGTGGTAAGTTAACCACCTCCATTGTCGCCTTAGGGATGGGGACGATGCCATCTTGTGTTGTAATTGGCGGCAAGGTGACAAATTGAAGTGACATCAGGTTGGCCGAAACCGTTTCTCCTCGTAGTCGACGGAGATAACATCCGCATTGATCATGCGCTGGATGTAGTTTTTGAGGACGTAGCAGTCCTTAGTTGGATGTCCGACAAACATATGGTAGTGACAGTACCTCAGATTGTCCACTTTCCCAACCTCGTCGGGATGCTTCGGGTCTGGCAATTTGATTTTGTCGCCCTGCTTCAGTATCTCAAAGAGTTGCAGGGTGTCTTCATCGTTGAAAGAATAAACCTCCTTTGGCCTTGGTGCAAGTGGAGGCTTCTGAGTAGGCGCTGATGCACCTTTTGAGGCATTGACAGTCAATGCCTGTTTCCCCTTCGTCTTCGTCCAGGGTTGTTGGCTGCAGGCCGTTTCCCTTGTCCTCAAAGGCAGGGAAGCTGACTCCCAGAAGGCGAGCATTGGACGCCTTCTTTTCTGCTGCTTCGGCTTCGATGATCAAGGAACTCCAGTCGGGAGGAGGAGTAGAGTTGAGCCAGAGTTTGACTGCAAGCAGCATGTTCATGCTGCAGGAGAAGAGGAGTGCATGTTCTGTCATGCCCGGGGGCAGTCTGAAGCAGGCCTGTCGGAAGCGTTCGATGAATGCTCGAACTGTTTCCCTCCTTCTGGCGTATCTCTATGAGGGATGTCATTGTCATGTCCTTCCCGCCGTCGTAGAAATGGTCGAGGAAGAGACGCGTCAAGTCGTCGAAAGAAGATATGGAGTTATCTGGGAGACTGCAGTACCAGTCGTACGCCACTCCTTTCAGTACCCCGACAAATATGCTGGTGAGTAGTGCATCCTCCTTCGGGAGATGTCCCGTTTGAGACTGGAAGTACGTCAGATAACGACGTAGAGAGTCCTTCCCGTCGTATGGCGTCAGTGCTTGTGGTTTATACTTAGAGGATAAACCACTTTGTGCCATTCAAGGGGATAAGGTTGGGGGATCCATCTTTTGGCGCTCCTCTTGTCTATTCTTGGACTCAAAGTGCTCGTGCAAGTCCCTGATCATCTCGAACACATCTTCCGTGGAGCTGGGAGTCGGAAAAGGTGGTACCGCCTGGAGTTGAGCATTTGAGGGCTCTGACGTCCGAGGTGCCTCGCGCGATCCGTATCCAAGGATACCCATTGAAGGGTACACTTGAATCTTCAATGGCCCCTAGGTCAGGACCGGTAGAAGGTGTCCTGGCCAAAGCTGATCGTATCTCGAACACTGCTTGAGTCAGTGTTTGCATGGAGGCAGAGAGGGTTTTGAGCCCTCCCTCCAGGGTATCCATGCGCTGGACGAGGTCTGCTGGCGGCTCATCTGGCTCAGTATCACCCCAGTCATGTATACTGTCATGACACGACTGGAGTCGGATGGATCAGTTGAGGCTTCGCTTTTGGCCTCGCTCTCTTGTGGGGGAGTTGCCTCTTCCGGAGCTTCATCCTGGCTATCCACAGCTACATTCTGGAGGACATCCTCGTCTTCAGGAGCATCCACAAGGGCTTGATTACCCCAGTTCTATCTTGGAGGACTTCTTCGTCTTCGAGACACAGATCCACAGGGGCTAGACTACCCCCAGCTATATCCGGGAGGTTGACTTCCACCCCAGTGCTCTGGAGGACATCTTCGTCTTCAGAGGAGGATCAACAAGGGCTTGACTACCCTCAGCTTTCTCCAAGATCTTCTTTCTCCCCGAGTGCCTTCAAATACTCCAGAGGATGGGACAGTTGTCTTGGTTTTCCTCGGCTGGCTCTTAGACGAGGACGAGGAATTGCCAGTCGCCTTTCGGACTGACGAGGAGTTAGAGATTATGTTGCATGAAGCAACCTTTAGTTTAGTCTCCTCTTTTGCTGACACCTTCTTCTCGAGGCGACATCGGAGTGGTGTTGATGACTGCAGCCGCTGGAACACCGACTGTCTTAGGAACTGATGCCTTGCAACAGCAGTTGATGGTGACTACAGCACATGTGTGCCCTGTGAGGGGCGCATAGTACTTGTCAGACTCTCTGATCGGCTTTGTGAGTGATCATGTTACGCAGATCGTTGGAGAGTGCCACCTTCGTACCCCCATCAGGCGCATGACAAGGCCAAGCGCGGGGTGGTCAAGTAAATGCTGCGCCCCTGATCCAACACCAAACAGACGCTCAGATCAGTAGTGGGGGAACAATATTTACAGTGATTTGAACGAACCTCAGATGCACAACCAGAGGAGGCACGAGAGTTCAAGACCACAGAGTTTTCCTTGCTCGACTTGGTTGCGGATGCAACAGATGCGCCAAGTGAAACAAGGACTTGGAAGGTCGACTCCTTTCTGGTGCAGAAGCACCCGAGTCGACCTTATACAGCTTAACATCGGCAGCATGTATGATTGTGAGCGCATGCTTCTGATTTGCTGCCGACATAGCACGTTTGAGGCGCATGGCCCATGCTGCCTTGGACTTCTTCGTACCAGCCCGCTGGGGCGCATAGTACTCAGAGTCCAAATTCTCCTCGCCACTACAGCAAGTGAGTCTGTCAAAGACAGATCTTCTGCGGCGTATCAGAGGTGATGCCGCATTAGCTGCGCCCCTGCTCCGTCGATGCATCTTTCTCGCCTAAGAGGGAGATGGCTGGGGAATGGTCAGCCACATGTTTCCCCGAGAGATGTGCTGCACCGGTGGGCGCATCTTGGTTGTTGAGGACATCAGCAGGAAGGAAAGGCTGTATTGGCGCATCCCCTTCGGTGGTGGTGCTAGAGGCGTCGACCTCGCGCACCCAGACTTGGCGAGTCTTCTTCGGCTTGGCAGCCGCTTCGAAGGACTCGCACTGCCTTCAGAGATGAACTCCTCATACGCCTATTGATTGAGGCATACGACCAGTCTTGTGGGAGGAGGCCACCTTCACGTCGTCGGATTGTGACACAGCATTCTCGATGGAGGAGAAAGAGGTTCCCCAGCAGAGTCGCCAGCTTTGTTGCCTATTAAAATCTTTGATGTAATTTAATACAAACAGAACAGTGTTACAATGTACGACTTAGACGTAGTCCTAGGAGTACACTTTTGTTTATCTGGGTCTCTTGTGCCGATGGAGCGAGTGGTATTACATTGACTCCGTTGACAATCTGACGACGGTTCTCGGTTCTCTGAAGGTCTAAGTTGCTTTGGGTGCTGGAGCTTACGGAGAGGAAGAAGGCATTGAGTGTCTGTATCTGCCTCTCTGTATATCGATAGTTGTACGATGTACGTAGATCTCTGTCTGTGTGTGTGTGAAAGAAGGAAATAATCCCTCTATTTATAGTTTTGCAGGCTGGCTGCTCATGCGCATGTAGGATGCGCCTGTACGTGGGGATGCCACGTGGTGGTTGCTGATGGAGGCACATGGACGATACGCTCTGATTGAGGAGTTGAACTCTTCTTGTTGCATTTGTGGGCTGCGACAGAGCTGACACGTAGCAATGGAGAAGATCTTTCGGTTGCTGAGATCTTGGGTGATTAGCACACCTTCATAGGCTGAATCAAGTCAAAGGACGCGTGTCGTAGGTCCATGGCTCGAAGATCTCGAATTTGAAGGGGAGTGATCTGATAGAATGTGCTTGGGATTTGGCGTATGAAGAGATTTTGGCTCGTAACCTTTAGGAGTCACGAACCAGTCGGGGCGCATGGCTTTTGAAGCGCATGCGGGCTTCAGTAGTGACTTGACTTCTGTCTTTAGGGATCAGAGAAAAGTCTGGGGCGTATGCTTTTGAGGCGCATGCAGAGATTTGAACGCATGGCTGCGGAGGCGCATGCGAGATGGTTGGGCGGCCACGTGGCTTGTAACCGCCGGAGGGGAGCAATGATGATGCTGACGTAGGCGACGCTTCGTCTTCTACAAAAGCTGTCAAGTTCAGTCCTCGGGGGACGTACTGCCAACTCTGTCAGACTTCAGCATTTAATGTTCTTGATAGGTGATGAGATGTTGAGTGGGCGCATCGATCGGCATTCCACTGGGCGCATGGGGACGCATGGGGCGTATCTTTGTATAGCGCTTGGTGCTGATGGGCTCATCAGTATGATGTCGGTCTGGCCGGCGCATCCTTTTGCAGGATACGTCTTTATGGGCCCGACTGTTACATTCTTCGAGTGCTTTAAATAGCCGTTCTTGACTTGGCTGAATTCGAAGTGTCAGGTTCATCACCATTTAATGCAAATCTATTGCACAGGATTCGGAGAGCCATCCACTTGGCGCATGGGTTTGATTTGCCCGGCCTATAAATAGTGGCATGGAGAGAGTTTGCTTCTCGTTCTCTCACGTCCTTCCAAAATAAATTTGTTTGCTCGAGCACATTCTGTTGATGAGATGCTTCCGAGGGTGAAGATGCGACGCGTTGTCTTCATTGATGCACTTGAAGGTGACTGTTACATCCAAAAGTCGGAGTCGAGGGATTCCGAGGCAGGCAGAAGGTGCCTGTTGCATCCAAAGAGGGATGCTCGAGCCTCGTCTTCGTTATGCTGGAAGAGCCGCAGATCGGAATTACGGTGCTCCGATTATCTTCCTTGGGATTTAGGAGAGCTCCTCCTCCCGCTAGAGTGGGTGTTGCCCATTCTGGTTAGGTCGAAAGCTACTCCTTTAGCCGCAGGTTGATTTGCGGTGCTCTTCTCTTCCTTGGTTTGAAGAGCTCTTCCTCCAGCTACAGGGTTGATTGCTACCCTCGTTCTGCTCAATAAATGCTTCATTAGTTGAAGCATTTGATGGCGCATATGCTGACACTTCATAATGCGCCTGTCTGGGATGCTGAAGGGCGACACATAACTGAGCTGCTGAAGGGATGCACATAACTGAGCCGCTGAAGGGATGCACATAACTGAGGATTCACATAACTGAGCTGCTGAAGGGTTGTGCCTATTTGAGAGCGCATGGCGGGATGCGCATGTTTGAGAGAAAATGGTGGTTGCTGCGCCTGTTTGAGAGCGCATGGTGGTTGCTACGCCTAGCTGTAGACTTAGGGTCTTTTCTTTGTAAAATTCTTCTTTGTACAGCTCTTTTTAAGACATGTAGTAGACTTTTATATAAAATAAAAATCTTCTTTTAATATCTATATTTTTGCTTTGCTGTGCCAAGTACTTCCTCTGAGCTCCCTGGCTCATTAAAAATCTTCTTTTAATGAGCTCCCAACTCCATCTGTGAAACCCCCTAATATTTAATGCATTAATCTGGAACGTTAGGGAGTTGCTCACCACAAGACTCTTAAAAGAATCAAAACTCTCTGTCGCACTCATAAGGTACACTTCCTTTCTATTATAGAACCTAAAGTATCTACAGAACAATTATCGTTTTACCATATCAAACTAGGGTTCCAGTTGGCCCTCGCTAACACCAAGGCCTCGTTTGGTTCGCGGAATGGAAGGGAAAGGAAATCAATTCCTTGTCGTTTCATTTCCTTTGGAAAACTTTAATTTATTGATTTTTTTTTCCGATGTTTGGCAATGCCAAAAAATTTGGAAAAGAAAGTGAATACTTCAATGTGGGAAAGTGGTTCCTTCCTTGGATGGATGGAATCACTTTCCCCCCTAATTTCCCTTCCATTGGGAATCACTTTCCTTTCCTCCTCAATTCCTTGGGCGCCCAAACATAGGAAAGTAATCACTTTCCTTTCCCAACCGGGAGATTCCGCCAACCAAACGAGGCCCAAGGAGAACATGTGGATCCTGTGTAAAAAGCATGTACTATGTCTATGGTAGATTCCCCTGAGCAGGCTCTCACCGTCAACCTTTCCCATCTACTATTACCCGCTACATCTCTCATCTCCATTGTTCATGGCAGTAATACGAAAGAAGGTCGACGTGATATTTGGGATCACCTTCTTCACCTCCAGATGCACTTCCCCAATCCTTGGATAGTTGGGGGGGGACTTTAGCACTGTGGTGAAAGCGGACGAGAAGTTCGGGAGGCTTGCGCCTAATAAAGCTTCGACGAGGGACTTTTTAAACTTCCAAATGGCAGGTGGTCTTTCGGAGACAAGGTATATTGGCAGTTGCTTCATATGGGTAAAATCAAACACAGGCCCTGATTGGTAGGGATCCCGCCTCGACCGCATTCTTCTTGACAAAAGCTGGTGTGAGTGAGTGTCGTTGACAACATGTAACCACCTTAACCACTCGGAATCTGTAACCTCCGTTAACCCAATTCTTGGATTTTTTGAATTTTTGAATTTCTTTTTTCTCTAAATTTTTCCAAGTCTTTGAAAATGAGAAATTTTAATATGATCATTGGTTTGAAAAACTATATTATGCAAGTTAAATGATTTCCTCTCTACTATTTTCATCAAATATAAATATTTCTTCTATATACGAAATAATCGGTCAAAACATTATTTTTAATTAAATATGCTTTATTTACCATTAAATATTTATTTTGAAAACCTATATATTTTTTCTCATATTGGGTTTAAGCCAATTTTGGTCCTAATATTAGCCTACCAAGTTAGGACTTTGATAGTAGGCTACAGCTTGAAGTTAAATAGTAATGGGTAGCTGGTAACTAATTATGATTAGCTAGTGATAAATAGTAAAATAATTGCTAGTGGTTAGTATCGGGATTAGTTGTTAGTAATTTTCACTAATTTTCCTACCTATTACATTTATATTTTGCTATTAGGGTTTCTACCATACCCTATAAATATTGGACACTCCCAATATTTTACATCATAACAAAATTCTGAAACCCTAGGCAGATCTGTAGCCGCCAACATTCTGCCATACCACTCCACCACACATCCTCTCCACGACCCCCCTGTCTCCACCCCCTCGACAGCCCTCCGGGCCGATGCCACCCCGGCGCCGCCACCACCATTTCCTTTCTGCCCCCTGGCCAGCCACCATCAACCAACTTCGGCCGCTCTGAAGCACACAGCCACACTCGTCACCATTCACCACCTCTCCATTCCTCACCGCAATTGCCACCACGAGCCCGTCCCCGACACCCATGCCTCCGTCTGTACGACCACCTATTTCCTCCTGTTTCTGTCACCACCACTTCCCCTCTCTGATCCAGCCAACACCACTCCAGCAAAACCACCACAAAATATAGAAAGAAGAGAGAACCACTTGTACCCCACCATAGTCACTAGCCACCCAACAAACCCAAACAACCCCCAAGCACCACCGCCATATCATCACCATCACTGTAAAAGGAAGAGGGAAGGGGGCAGACCATCTCACCTGATCGACCACCGCCGACACGTCTCCGCACACTCGATCATCCCTATGGCCCATGGACAACCCAGATCCATCGGATGGCCGAGCCATGCTCCCTTTCCGTCGATCGCAGCAACGTGATCCGGCATTGCCTCCAGCGGTCGAGCCCCGCAGTGCCGGTATTTATGTAGGATTATTATGTAGGTTATTTATGTAGGATTAGGAGTTTATTAATAATACCAATACTATTGTTATTGTTATTGCTATCTATAAGCATTACGGTACATTGTTTTGGACTAGGCTTTAAGCCTTTTATTTTTATATGTAAATTTCTAATATTTAAGGAGTGGGCTTTTACACTTATTAATATTGCTTTGGTCATTTAGAATATGGTCTTCGGGCTTAAAGGTCCAATGTATATTTTATAATCTACTTATTATTTATTTTGGACTGGGCTTTAAGCCCAATATATGTAGATATATGTATTAAGTATGATACTTGTTTTATTAAATACTTGGTACTATTAACAGCACTATTAGTATTATAATCATTAATATTATGATGAATATTTTTTAAATAGGCTCGGCCCTACAATTATTTTTAAATTGGGTTTGGAGACCCTATATATATTATAGTATTTTTCATTTTTAAAAATATAGGTTGGCTTGAAATTATATCTGACTAAATTAAGGGTTTGGGCTTGGGCCCTATATTATTTGTTCAATACTTTGAGTTGGGCTATATGAATGTAATTGATTTTGGACCTACATGAAAATATAATTTGGTTTATATAATTCATAATGATTTATGGGTTTTCAACTATTATCTAGAAATATTTTATAAACAAAATATAGTTTCAAATTGTTATAAATAATTTTCAATGATAGGTTATATATTATAGTTATTCCTTTTTTCCTTTAAATTATAAACCACGGCTATTATAGACGTTTCCTATTCTTGATTTGATTATTATGCCAAACTCTGATTTTTGTATTCTATATACCAAATTAGGCTATTTGGACTATTGTGGACTCAATGGAACCGCCCATGCCGTCGTTTAGGACTATATTTTAGAGCATGACATCGTAGCTATTCTGCGTCGATACGTTCCAGTCATGCGCCCGACTGCAACCAAATTGAGGCGAGTACATTCTCTGATAAATTTTTATTTATGGTATTTTCTATGTTTCCTGTATTTAGTGTAGATATCCATAATCTCTTAACACGTTGGTTACATGGACTGGTATTTTCTGGATATTATAAGATGTTATTCCTTGTATATCTTGGTGTATCTTGTGCAAGCCTCGTTACTGTTCTTGTATTTGTATGGACACTGATTCTCGAGAAAACTTGCTACCTTCTCCTAGAGTCTCGTATCGTAATATACCATGGTTGGATCCACTATACTAGTTGGGGGAGGAGAGCATTAGTTTAGATGTGTGGTCAATACCCTCCTTGTGCATGTTGTCACGATCTGCACCCGCTTTTTCGGATACGAGACGTGTCCAAGCCAGCCTATGCCGCAGAGTCGGCGGTAGAACGATGTCAAGCCCGTAAGAAATAATTGCTCAAATAACATTATTGCTCATTCACATTTCTAAATTTATTACAACATTTATAATATTTAAAATTAAAGAAAATATAAAGTTCTCATAATTAATGAAAATGATACAACTGCTATATATTTCTAGGTTGACCTCAGCATACCCATGCCTCCCAGTGCTAAGAGTGATCGCGGCTAACCTGAAAAATGTTGGTTTTCAGTCAGAAATGGAACAAGTACACAAACCGACGGTAATACAAAAACACAATAGAATTAACAAGACATGAAAATAACATATGAGAGATAAAAACTAGAAAGTACTGATGACATGGCAGGTGGTGGAGAAGACAAGAAAAACAAATAAACTACAACTATGTGATTTGAAATATCTGTTTCGACATGTAAACGGCTAGGAGGTAAATCCGGCACCTTGCATGTGTCGTGTGCAGCTGCTATTCTCCACGAAAGACACGGGGGATAGTTCTGGATAGTCCACATGTCTACTAAGATATTTTCCCTCCCGACTACTCCGTGTGACGAGCGTGTCAACAAGCAGCAAGACATATATATAAGCATGAAATGAAAAGACTACTATGAATTGAAAGCAATCAGAACGTGTACTTACCTCAGGTCCTTAGCTGGTGAAACCAATAATACTATACCACTCAATGAGCCACAATCAATCAACACAGAGAAGTCTCCAGATGCTGAAATAAATATTTCCAATATTTTCAGAATAGTAAATTTAGCTAGAATTGTCTGTCCTTAAGTCCAATTCTGGACACAGGGGCAAAACGGTAATTTTGGGTCAAAACGGTGTCCGTCGTTGGACCCGCTTTGCTCCGAAAAGTGTGCCAGAGTCAATGGTCTCTAAAGTCGTCAAACTACATGTCTATGGGTACAGTTTTTCGATACGAATCCAACCGTATGTCCAAAGTTGGATTTCGGCAGACCGTGCACAAAATCGCCCATTGAGTCGGATCGTGGGGTCCGCAAAACGACGATCTGATCAACTGTCTCAGAATCGGACCAAACTTGGCCTACAAGACCAGAAAAATGATACGGTCCTGTTCGCGCAAGTTTCGTTTCGATTTGACGAATGTGCACAAAGTAATTAGAAAATTTGTAAAAGGCCGATACGGTGAATTTCGATGGATACGCATCAAATTCGTCGCGCACACGCAACCAATTTGAATTTCGTCAAAGCCCATACGTCCGCGAAGCCGATACGCACATTTTGATGCTTTCGATTCGCGACCACGTCGCCTGGTTTGGCGGAATGCACGTCGTACCGGAGGATTTTTAAAATTTGAAAACAAGTTTTTCTCGAGTTTCTTTGCGTATGTTGCGAATTAGCAAAATTTGCTTTATGGGTTTTATATGAGGTCAGGTTGTCTATGCTTAGAAATTTTTGGCTCACAAAACTATTAAACGAGAAGGAAGAAAACTAACGTAAGAAATGGGGTACCTGCTGCTGTATTGCTATTGCTGCAGCGCTGCGCCTGGTATAGTCGGCGACGGCTGACGTGCGCATGCGAGCGGTGGTCGCGGTCTCAGAGATGGGTGTCGTGCGGCCCGGGGCATGGTAAAATATACTTCTTTTTTTTTCCTTAGGGCCGGCGCTGTATACTGCTTCTGCCCCCATAAGAAAAAGGTCGATCTCTAATACAAGATCTGGATGTTTGATATAAACAATAATTAATGGTAGGACCCACCCTCGGAAGAAGAATCCGCTCAAGAGGAAAAGAAATTAATATCCAAATATTACTAGTAAATAACAGGGCCCATGTGCCTTCCATTCTCGAAAGAAAGGAATTGCTAAGGAATACACATATGCTAATAACTTAAACATTCATCCACTCATTATTTAATGTTTTTTTTCTTTAAAAGGAATGTTTAATCATCAATGATTAGCTAGTCATTAAAGAATTCAATAATTAAGAAATCATAAAACAATCATTAAAGTCATAATTACTACTTAATATTTAATATGATTATTACCTAATAATATACTAAATAATAACTATAATCATTAGCTTTATTTATTACTATCTAAATTTATTAATTCAACATCTATATACCTAACATTAATATATAATACAAAAATAGGTAATACACCTTTTATAATATTTCTAGTCCTATGCACATACATATAAAAATAAATATTTAAAAAATCACAAGCATATATAATTTAATTGTATCCCAAAATTAATCACATACACAATTTAACATATATTTATTAATAAAAGAGATAAACTATTTCACAAAAATTGGGGGTTACAAATCTACCCACCTTAGAAATAAATTCGTCCTCGAATTTCTAATTCATAACTATTCCTTAAAATTAAAGTCTACCATTACCTTAATCTCCTAAATTTAATTCCTCAAAATATTTTATAACCTTTCTAGCCATTTTATAACTCCGAATACTTGAGGACTTCTACCTACCTTTGGTCACACTATACTCCTCAAAACTAAAATCTTATAATCTTCTAACTAGTTGCCAACCATCCTACCAATAGATATCTACATCACATGGCATCTATAATCCTTTCCTATCTATCAAGCAACTCAAAAATTTTAACATACAACAAATTTACACAAGTGACTAAGAAATACTGTTAAATCCTAATAAGCGTGACCATTCGTCGCTTTGAAATAGGAAGGACAAGAAGATAAGGGAGGATAATCGAGAGCAAATATGAAGTTTCAAGAGCGGCAAAGAGTATCCAATGATGCAGATAGAAAAAAAGTTTATGAACCATTTACTTATTTGCTAGATTGGGCTATTCTGGTCCAGTCAATTGCTAAATCGAAGAACCCTTCGTTTCTTAGAGGGTCTTACAATCCATGCAATACGGAAATTCCGTTTTCAAAATTCTAAACAAGGTTCCACTATAGAACGAAATTTGAGAAATCAAGATTGTGATCATTTCCGTGGTTATTTAAACACACGAGCAAGGAATATAAATGCAATAAAAGATCGTACCTCGACTCTCAGGTAGATGGAATAAGGTTACAAATGACTTCACATTCTAAGAGGTGGAGGCTACCTAATAGGTATAGGAACCTATTTCAAGTAGTTCGGTTTTATAGTCTGAATATGGTGGTATGTATGTATGGGTTTTACTGGGTCATAATGGGTTCCCTATTTGGACATCACTCGTTGGTTGGATGAATCTTAGATTTCAATCTATATGGACTGGACAAGATTCCATGATAAAAATGTTTCTACTAGTTAGGGTAACCTAGAATAGGTTTTAACCCAAGTGATTGAGCAAGTTGTCAGTCAAGTTGGTTAGCTAGGTCCCTCAAGCCCAAAGTGTGCCTTTAGTGAATTTTGTGTTTAAGTAGCACATGAGGCCTCAATTGGGTGGCACACTAGTGGCATGTGCGTAGTGGGCTTCGAGTAGATCACAACCATATATTGGGTCGATGGAATTGAGTCAAGGTTAAGTCTCTAATGGAAGTCGGAAAGTATACCGGTATTATGGTAAGGGTTATAGCTAGTCCTTTTGACTTGAAATTCGTACCATAAAAATAAATTACACGGGGACGTGTTTGAGTGGGACATGATATACCTAGATGAAGGTGGATTTGCCTAGATCTTGCATATAAAATTTGTTGGAAGGTAACCGCTAGTCTCGCACTCTGATTATTAATGACACGGCCGGGGATACCAAATGATCTAAATGGAAAGTGGGAGTCCATGAGGCACTAATTATCATTCTAATGGAAATTATTCTAATCAATCGGTATTCCTCGTATATCTCGAAATTTTTAGAAGGCTTACAGTCTACCCACCTTAGAAGCTAGGACATAGTTTTAGGAATAATGAGGTTAGAAGAATTCCCAAGTCCGGGTATTGTACCTGACTCTTGTTAATAAAGAATAAGGTACGACGTAACGGAATACGGTAGATATAAGTCAACTCAAGAATCGTTCCTCAATAAATGGAAAATGAATGTGTACAATGACACATGGTCGATAGAATAGAATGACCTACTCGTCCACAGTATACAAGAGTTTCCGACGGGGTAACCAACGCCAAGGTACATCATAAGAAAAGATTTCTAACAATTGAGTCAAGAAATTCTATTTGTGTCAAACCTGCCAGACTATGGTCACAAGGGTTCTAGTGGTATGGCCGTATTGATCGTGTATTGCTGTTGATAACTGGTAGATCGTAATATGACAGGGTATTTAAGCTATGGTATTGGCTAAGCTAGTGACTGTGGGGTTCCCATACTAGTTAGGTCTTAATAGTAAAATTTACATAACTAGGGTAATATTTGTTGGAAACTAATCTCTAAATGGGTGTCTACCATAGTCACGGTAAATGATTGTCCTTACCTTTGTCTATTCGTCTCATGTCTAAACTGTGGGCTTTGGTCGAGGAAAGGTTGGGTTAAGGCTTAAGGGTTGCTAGTTAAATCAAGCTTCAAGCAAATAATTAGAGGCTCACAATAATTGGTCTCTTGAGAATAGAGAGTCTCCTAGGTCAGCATTTGATCAAAGGAAAGATCCTAATCATTCTCGGACTCCAATGACTAGAAGATCAAGATAGTAGGTTTAGTGTCGAAGGGAGGACGAGAACTCAAGGCAAGGTTCTAGTCACAGGGCTGGTCGATGGTAGCTACACTTGCGTATACAACTATCATAGCCATGAGGATACTCTGTATCTATCTATCAATTAC
>JANAVB010042618.1:5388845-5471345 GCA_029216955.1 Iris pallida
ATATATATATATATATTTATATTTATTTATATATATAAAAAATATATATATATATATATATATATATATTATATATATATATATATATTATATATATAAGCTATCTCCTCCTTGGTGATTCTGAAACCCTAGCCGCTCTCTCCACCTTCCGACTCCGGGTTGGCCTTAGGCTGGGCAGGCTTCCTGGCCCTTGGAGACACTTGCTCCAGTGGCCCCCTGTGCTTTTTTCTTCTTCTACGGCCAAATCCTTCACCGAGGCGATGGCGGGGGCTGCTTCCCCAACACCCTCCGTTCCATCCATTATTGTTCGCCCCCTCTTTCTCTTGAGGGATTCCAGTTATCTCCTTTACAGAGGAGGATGAGAAGATCCATACAGATCCTTTCCATCTTGCTTTAATAGGAAAGTTCTCCCATTCTCGTCCTTCGCTTGACGTGATCCGAAAGGCTTTCCTCAATTTTAAGTTTGCTGGGACAGTTCAAGTCGGCTTGATTGACAATAAACACATCCTCATTAGGCCTCAATTGAGGTCAATTTCTTGTGCCTTCGCTCCAAAAATCTTTGGTACATCTCTCATGCACCGATGCGTTAATTTAGATGGCACAAAGGCTTCTCCCCACTGAAGAATCGCCTCTCGCTCCTGTCTGGGCCTTCCTCCCTTGTCTACCACATCATTCTTCAACAAAAATGCCATCTTCTTGCTGGCGCTAGGCATGGGTAACCCGCTATGCATAGACAAAGCAACAGAAGAACTTTCCAGACATAGTGTTGCGTGAATCCTCGTCGAAGTAGACGCTAGCAAGCCTCTACCATCCATCATACGAATCAAACTCCCTAGCGGCAGAAGCATTACACAAAAAGTGAAATATGAGTCCTCCCCTCTATTTTGTTCCTATTGAAAACATCAAGGCCAATTTAGAGCCTCTTGCAAAGTGCTCCATAAGGAGAAGTCTCTAGTAGAGGAGGTGACTATTGCTGAAAAGGGGACGTCACAAGAGGCCTATGTGGCCCTGCCGAAGGAGAAGGGTATCATCACTGTACAGGAGGAAGAGACGAACGTGACTATCCCCAGAAGAGTGGACATGCTAGGGGAAAGATATATACGTGGAGCATTAATCAATACATTATCCACCTCCAACCCCCGATTAATGGATCTTCTGACCACATCACTGCCATCATTAACGGTGACAATGAAACCACTCCAAACCCCCTACGCGTGATCCTAACGTGCCATTAAATCATCCTTGGCTTCCTGAGACCAATACACCACATTCCAATACCCTGAATAATTCAAACCCAACTGCACCTTCTCCAACTACTACCGGAGACCCCACCCAACACCAAAGCCCCCTAACAACCTGACCTATCATAATCCTACTGCTCACTCCCTCATAGCCGGCAAAGACACCACTCATCACCAAAGCTCCCCCAATACTCCTAGAACCCCCCCCATACTGGACCCTACTGCCTCATCTGTCCCTGATGCTGATCTAAGACTTCCTGGAACAATAGAGCCAGCACCCAATACTGAGGCAGATGACTCCCTTGAAGAAGGAGAAGTTGTGGCAAACGCCACCAATTAGGTCGAGCAAATGGATGCCATTGATCCCCCGACATAGCCCTCGCCTCATGAAGATAAACAACAAGAAAGCCATGTTTTCTATTAAAATCTTTTGATGTAATTTCAATACAAACGAACAGTGTTATAATGTAAGACTTAGACGTAGTCCTAGGAGTACACTTTTGTTTATCTGGGTCTCTTGTGTCGATGGAGCGAGTGGTAATGCGTTGACTCCGTTGACAATCTGACGATGGTTCTCGGTTCTCTGAAGGTCTGAGTTGATCGGGTGCTGGAGCTTACGGAGAGGAAGAAGACGTTGAGTGTCTGTATCTACCTCTCTGTATATCGATAGTTGTGCGATGTATGTAGATCTCTGTCTGTGTGCATGTGAAAGAAGGAAATGATCCCTCTATTATAATTTTGTAGGCTGGCTGCTCATGTGCGCATGTAGGATGCGCCTGTACGCGGGGACGCTACGTGGTGGTTGCTGATGGAGGCGTATGGACGATGCACTCTGATTGAGGAGTTGAACTCTTCTTGTTGCATTTGTGGGATTGGCAAAGCTGACACGTAGCAATAGAGAAGATCTTTCGGTTGCTGAGATCTTGGGTGATTAGCACCCCTTCATAGGCTGAATCAAGTCAAAGGACACGTGTCGTAGGTCCATGGCTCGAAGATCTCGGATTTGGTGGGGAGTGATCTGATAGGATTTGCCTGGGATTGTGCGCATGAAGAGACTTTGGCTCGTAACCTTTAGAAATCACGAACCAGTCGGGGCGCATGGCTTTTGAGGCGCATACGGGGCTTCAGTAGTGACTTGACTTCTGTCTTTAGGGATCAAAGAAAAGCCTGAGGCGCATGGCTTTTGAGGCGCATGCAGAGATTTGGGCGCATGGCTGCGGAGGTACATGCGAGATGGTTGGGCGGCCACGTGGCTTGTTACCGCCGGAGGGGAGCAATGATGATGATGACGTAGGCGACGCTTCGTCTTCTGCAAAAGCTGTCAAGTTCAGTCCTCGGGGGACGTGCTGCCAACTCTGTCAGACTTCAGTATTTAATGTTCTTGACATGTGATAGGATGTTGAGTGGGCGCATCGATCGACGTTCCACTGGACGCATGGGGACGTATGGGGCACATCCTTGTATGGCGCTTGGTGCTGATGGGCGCATTAGTATGATGCACGGTCTGGCCGGCGCATCCTTTTGCCTGATACATCTTTATGGGCCCGACTATTACGTTCTTCGAGTGCTTTAAATAGTCGTTCTTGACTTGGATGAAATCGAAGCATCAGGTTCATCACCATTTAATGCAAATTTATTGCACAGGATTCGGAGAGACATCTACTTGGCGCATGGGTTTGATTTGCCCGGCCTATAAATAGTGGCATGGAGAGAGTTTGCTTCTCGTTCTCTCACGTCCTCCCGAAATAAATTTGTTTGCTCGAGCACATTCTGTTGATGAGATGCTCTCGAGGGTAAAGATGCGATGCGTTGTCTTCATTGATGCACTTGAAGGTGACTGTTACATCCAAAAGTCGGAGTCGAGGGCTTCCGAGGCAGGCAGAAGGTGCCTGTTGCATCCAAAGATCGGGATGCTCAAGCCTCGTCTCCGTTATGCTGGAAGAGCCGCAGATCAGAATTGCGGTGCTCCGATCATCTTCCTTGGGGTTTGGAAGAGCTCCTCCTCCCGCTAGAGTGGATGTTACCCATTCTGGTTGGGTCGAAAGCTGCTCCTTTAGCCGCAGGTTGATTTGTGGTGCTCTTCTCTTCCTTGGTTTGAAGAGCTCTTTCTCCAGCTAGAGGGTTGATTGCTACCCTCGTTCTTCTCAATAAATGCTTCATTAGTCAAAGCATTTGATGGCACATATGCTGACACTTCATGATGCGCCTGTCTGGGATGCTGAAGGACGGCACATAACTGAGTTGCTGAAGGGATGCACATAATTGAGCCGCTGAAGGGATACACATAACTGAGGATGCACATAACTGAGCTGCTGAAGGGATGTGCATATTTGAGAGCGCATGGCGGGATGCGCCTGTTTGAGAGCGCATGGTGGTTGCTGCGCCTATTTGAGAGCGCATGGTGGTTGCTGCGCCTAGCTGTAGACTCAGGGTCTTTTCTTTGTAGAAATTCTCCTTTGTACAGCTCTTTTTAAGACATGTAATAGACTTTATATGAAATAAAAATCTTCTTTTAATGTCTATATTTTTTGCTTTGTTGTGCCAAGTACTTCCTCTGAGCTCCCTGGCGCATGTAATGTTTGGCTCATAGGATTTCTGGTCCTGAAATTCCATGCTTCTACAAGACCGCCTTCAAAGTTTTTAAAACTTTTTGTCAAGTTTTGGAATACTTTGAATAAGAAGCATGGTGGCATCTTCTACGGGGCGCATGACTGTTCAGGCGCATGATTACTCCGTACATCGGTGATGGGGCGCATGCTCCTCTCAGTAAATACAAATAACGCTTCGATAACCAAGAAGATTAATGATAATCTTTTGGCTTTATTTGCAGTTATCTCCTCACAGAAACCCGAGGCGACGGCTGAGGTCACACTTCATCGGTTCATGCGTGCGACTGAGCCTATAAATAGGCATAAGATGGAGAGAGAGAGAGAGTTCTTCCTCTCTTTGCTTTCTTCTTTTAGAGTTCTTCTTTTGAAAAACCCTAACTTCATTCTTTCAAGAAATGGCTCCCAAAACTCCTCGCGACGGTGCTGGCAAGGGATGAGTCAAAGGAAAAGAGCCTGTAGAGGCTGCCGCGGGTGATGTCCCCCGTCCGCCTGTCGACGTTCGGCCGACGGTGATTGGTGGGTTTCATTATCCTTTACCATATCCTTCTGTACTATTTTAGAACTCACATACGCCGACGCGCATGGACTTTGAGTCCTGATGATGTGCTGAGGTTTTTCTGCCGACACGCATGGGTTTAAACCCTGATGATGCGCCGAAGCTCCACTGCTGACGCGCATGGGTCTAAAACCTGATGATGCGCCGAAGCTCCACTGCTGACGCACATGGGTCTAAACCCTGATGATGCGTCGAAGCTCCTTTTCAGAATGTGGCTCAGATTCTTTTGTTGTTCTGAATCTTTGCCTTCTTTTGTTGACCACCAGTGTCGATAACTGTCCCGCTCTTGAATCATGTGCTTCTGGACGCTGCCCTCTGTCAGATGGGGGTGGATTATAATGAGGAGGTGATAAACCCTGCCCAAGCTGCCATTATGCTGGATCAGCATCCCGAAAGAATGACTCAAATCCGGGAACAACCGCATGGGTTCCTCAAACGGATGATGGAGCGTGGCGTTTTAAAAACCGCCACTTCTGATAATGTGACTTTCTTGAAGCCTGAGTTCCTGTTTGGGGACCGCCTTACTTCTGTTGAAGCAAAGGTGTTGAAGGTCAAGGAAGATTGGTTCTTTATAGCAAGGGGATACATATGACTGTTAAGCAACTTGAGCGTCAATGGCCTTTGACGGCTTTCCGTCGTCTTGCTTCCAAGTGGAGGATGTCTTGGGAGCTAACCCCATCTCAGGGGGGAGCGGTGGCAGGCATCATCAAGATCGATTCTACCTCCGATCAGAGGGATACTTTGAACGTCGTGCGGGCTGAGCCTTCTTTCACCTGGCAGACTCTACGTCCTGGGAGCATTTACAGTGACGTTTCCATCAATACATTTGCTTTTGGTGCTTCGACTTTGCCAATCACATGCTGTTGTTGGAGCGATCGTACCCAAAAGGTGAATTTCGGGTAGAGGGTTGGTGTCATTATGTTTATAAATGGGACAAGCTGACACTCTGGATTCTGTCGCGGTTTCAAATCGAACTCTGAGAGATTGGGCTGACTGCCGCAATCCGTGCTACTCAGGCAGGTGTCGACATTAACAGACATATGTTCCTCGCACTTCTGGAGATGTTTAACACCCAGACCGGGACTTTCTTCACTCCAGTGGGGGAGCTGGGACTCGCACTTCATGAAATATACGAGGTGTCAAAGCTCCCTTGGGGATCAGAACCTTATGAGGAATACTTCCCGACCAATGAGGAGTTCCAAGTCCTGGGGGACAAAGTCGAAAAGATGATGGCTATCTTCAAGGAAGTGGCGAGTCATCATTATTATATGCAGAAGAGGGATAAGGGCGGGTCACAGCCTCATGTGATCGCCTGGAGAGATTACGTCTTTAAGCAAGACAAGGAGGATCCCTCTCAATTTACCACTCCGTCCGCGCTTTTCCGTAGCGAGGTGCTCTCCGAAATGAGCAGGTTAGTTGAGAAGAATCCTCGAGAAAACGAGGACCGGCAGTCGGACGAACGCTCCTATAGCTGCTTCTGGCACCTTACTCATCGGATGTCGTCAAAAGCAGTATTAGCCGGGTATCTGATGATTTGGCTTCGGGATTATATCTTCTCGGGCGGGTCAGGCTCTGTGGAGAGGGTGACCCGAAATCTATCCTGCCAGCTGTGAAGTTGGTTTTTGGCCGGCGCCTGGCTCTACTACTCGCAATGGTGTGTAACCTGCTGCGAGGTTTACGAGAATTTGCGGGAAATGTGGTTCATGAATGAGGTAGGAATGATAACTTCCCCCGTGCCGAACTACCGTTTTATTATTTGATGGGGTGGTTAATCTTACACCATCCCAATGTGATGAGTCCGGGCTCGGAAGAAGACCACAGGATCGGAGATGCATTCCTCCGTCGTTTCCACCAGAGGAGCTGGTTGCATACTGGTATTCCTGTTTGCAGGAAAGTTTTATCCCACCTTCAGGGGTAGGAGATCACCAAAGTTGGTCCTGTCTTTTCGGGTTTTGAGGCCAACGAAGACTTATTGGATTCGGGTGAAGATGCCACCACCTTGCCTCCATAGGGATTCTGCTGGTTGCAAAGTATCCGGCCGTCCCATCTGGTGTACCGGAATAGGAACCAGTGTTACCTGGAACCGTATTTGTCGAGCCATTTTGTACGACAATTCGGCTATGCTCAGTCGATGTTGGATAATCCCAGTATTAACCTGGGGTATACTTGAAGTTTGCTGGATGGTGCACGAGCTTGGCATTACTACAATGTCGGATGTACCGGATCTCTCTTCACGCTGCCTGTCCAGTATCCGCAGTTGCCGATTCTTTTCTCGGCCGCCGCCAAATTTTACTGTGTTATAAATGTCGTGCCTCCCGGATATAATAGGGAGACCAGTCTCATTGTCGGCACCCAGTTAGCGGTGACCGGAAACATATTGGCGAGGGCTCGATCGTACCGTCCGCCAGAGGTGGGTTATCGAGGTACCCCTACTGTATCCACAGGGGGTCAGGCAGAGCCCTCGGTCGATCAACCGAAAAGACGTACGGATACAGAGGCTGGCTCCTCTGCGCCAAAGAGGCAGAAGAAGGCATCGTCACCGACAGTGTCATCGGACTCAGCACCTGTGGAGGTAAGGATGTCCCATATAGTCTGGTTAGGTTCAACATTTCTTGTGACCTATGCTTTTTTTTGTAGGAGCCGCTAAAAAGGAGACCCCGTACCCCAAAATCTGGTGGCAGCAGACCAAAGGAGGTGGCGGGCTCATCTGAAGAGCGTATTCTGCCGATTGTGATGTCTCCCGTGGAGGAGAACCCAGACGATGTCATTGTTGTGGAGATTCCAGTATCTCCAGATTGTGTTGGAAGGGAAGCCGAGGTTGAAGCAGTTCCCAGAATGGCGCAAGCCGTCGTGGAGGCCTTGGACGTTGAGGGTCCAGCGGATACGGGGCTTCCCGATGAGGAAGTGGAGTGGAGTTCGTCGTCTTCAGATGACGTTCCTCCAGAGATGCATGAGCCTGTTGCGGGGGCAACAGACGTGGTTGGAATAGAGGAGAGGGTTGATTTCCCTCCTTGTCATTATGAGGGGAGGTCGGCTGTAGCGTTGCCGAGCCCTACCCCAGACTCAGCAGCGGAGGCTGAGGTAGTTCCCGGCCGGGAGGAAATGACAGATCCTATCCCCGCAGAGGGATTGGATGGTGATCGTCCGCCGATCCTGACTCCAAGGGAGCCGAGTCAGGAAACAAGTGATGATCTTACTGCTCTGTCGGAGGGGGGGATGTCCCGTACGGCCTGCTGATAGTATGTTGGGGACGGATGAGGTAGCCCCTGGCGTCGGTGGTCCCCCTGAGCTTGAGAAGGGTAAGGGTTTGCTGGAACCCTCTGTTACTCCTTCTACTTGGGGTACGATATCGACGCCTCTCTCGGCTCTTTCTGTTCTTTTGGCTTTTTGGGCTAGTAGTCAAGCCCCTGTTGAGGAAGAGTCTGTTGATGTCGAGGTTCCGGCCTCGCAGGTCGAAGCCGACGGGCCCTCTTCCGGTCAGCTGTCTAGAGCAGCTCCTCCAACTCCTGCTATAATACCGCAGGTGCAGGCGGATACAGATGAATATGTGAAGTTTATTATTGAGGCGGTGTACAAGATGCTGCAGAGAGGCGTATCGGCAGTGATGGATGCCAATGGAAGTTTCGCGACGGCAAAGACCCTGGCACTCCCTCACATCAATCTGATACGTTTCCACCAGGGCCATGATCATATGGCCGAGATTCTAGAGGCCTCGGTGGCCGAGCTGGACCAGCTGCTTTCCGAGTTTCAGTACATCCAGCGGAATGATCTCTCCGCCCTGATAGACGCATAAAAAAAGAAGTTGCTTGCTGAGACTGAGTCCTCTTATCAGGCCACCGTGGGCATCTGGGAACGCGAGGTGGCTGAAACTGAGGTCGAGGTGGAGAGGTTGTCTCAGTCCGTGCAGGAGAAGATAGAGTTGCGAGCTGCGTTGGACACTAGTATAGCGGAGGTTGATGCCAAGATTCGCCTCCTTGAAGACCAGTGGGCCCAACTTTTGTTAGATGTCGAGCGAGCCCAGGCTGAACATGTAGCATCTAAGGAGGAGGAGGCACTTTCATCCGCCGGCTCTTATCCTAGCTCAGCAGCGGCAACAGTTGGACGAGAAGCATGAGGATGACACTTCTCCTGAGGCCATAGAAGCGATGCGTCAAGAAGCCGAACGCCGGGTCCTGGCGACCGTAGAGACTCGGGGGACAGACTTGAGGCGTCGGATTGAAGAGCTTTCGGCCAACCTGGGGAGGTTTAGGGATTGTAGTCTCTTTTTTTTGTAATTTGCAACTCTTGCTGGGGGTGTAATCCTTTATTTTTGAATAAAGAATACAGAGTTTTTGTGGAATGGACACCATATTGTATGGTGTTAACAGGATTGTCCATATAGCTAGTCGGGAGTTTAATGATCCTGACTTCGTCATGAGAACTCTGAGTGGATTGACTCGCGAGATGACATGAAACGTCTGGCCCGAGACATAATGACGAGTCTTCTGGATGGCAAATACCAAAACCAAACACTCTTTTTCAACGGGGTTGTACTGGTGTTCGGCCCCGATTAGTGTTCTACTGAGGTAGTAGATAGCTTGCTCATATCCTGCATCGCTGTTCTGAGCCAGCAGAGCTCCGAGGGAAGGATCCATAGAACGGACGTAGAGGAGAAATGGTTTGCCGGCGACGGGTGCTACCAGGACTGGCGGACTCGTCAAGTAAGCCTTGATGTCGTCGAAAGCTTTTTGGCATTCTTCTGTCCAGACGTAAGAGACTCCCTTCTTCATGAGCTGGGTGAAGGGTTGACATTTTCCGGAAAGGTTTGCTATAAACCTCTGGATGTATGCCAGACGCCCCTGCAGGCCTCAAAGTTCTCAGAGGTTCTTCGGAGGGTCCATGTCAAGGATGGCTTTGGTCTTCTCGGGATCGACATGAATGCCTTTCGTCGTGATAATGAAGCCCAAGAACTTTCCGCTAGAAACCCCTAGGAAGGATTTAGCGGGGTTCACCTTGAGTTGATGTACACGCATGAGATCGAAGACTGTCTTGAGGTCTTGTAGGTGATCTCCTTTGAGACGACTCTTGACTGCGATGTCATCAACATAGCAATCGACTGTCTTGCGAAGATGCTGACGGAAGATGGTGCTCATAGCTCGTTGTTATGTCGCACCAGCGTTTTTCAAGCCGAAGGGCATCACTGTGTAGCAGAAAATCCCCTTCGGTGTCCTGAATGACGTATGTTTTGCGTCATCGGGGAACATCTTGATCTGGTTGTAGCCCGAATACCCGTCCATGAAAGACATGCGTTCGAAACCACATGTGTTATCGATCATCACGTCGGTGATTGGAAGCTAGAACTCGTCCTTCGGGCAAGCAGTATTGAGATCCCTGAAGTCGATACAGACTCGTATCTTCCCATTCTTCTTGGTGACATAGACGACGTTGGCCACCCAGTCCGGGTGTTGTTCTTCACAGATAAACCCGCTGGTCAGGAGTTTGTCTACTTCCTGATCGATAGCGTTCATGATGTCAGGATGAAAATGTTGCTGTTGTTGTTTTATAGGCTTGGCATCAGGTAAGATGTTTAGCCTATGCATCGCGATCTGGGAATCAAGTCCCGGCATATCTTTGTAACTCCAGGCGAAGACATAGATATATTCCTTAGCCAGCTGGATTAAAGATTCTCGATCTTCTTCTTTTAGGCTTTTGCTGATGAAGATGGGTTTGGAAGAAGATCCATCCCCAAGGTCGATCTTCTCGACTTCGCCTTCGATGGGGGGTTCGTATAATTCAAAATGAGACTCCCACTGTTCTCCTAGGCGTTGAGCCCAGGGTTCTTCTTTGAAGAATTCGGGCGTTTGGTCTTCGCCTTCATCTTTTTGAGATTATGCAGATGTCATGTTGGCTGATAGCACTCTCTTGAAGACTGAGCCGATACTGGTATCGGAATCCCAAGTTGAAGCTTCAGAAGAATAAGAATGTTCTACTTCTTCTGCCTTCGAACTCTCTGGAGTTGACGGCGGTGTGACATAGCCCACCCCCCGTCGAGTTCGATGATAGTAGTCCTGCGGCTTTCCTTTAGGTGTTGGGAGCCGGAGAGGAAGACGTCGACCCTTGCCGTAGTTCAGGCCTTTGTTGCTTTTAGGTCGTAACCCATCTTTTGGATGAGGTACTTTGCCTTGTCCACATACCGATAGACTTATATTCTGCCGGTATCTGGTTCTTGCTCGTGTGGCGAGAGGTCTTGATGACGCTCGACTTTGCCGAAGATAATGGATTCTTCGTCTCGACTCCGCGGTGGGACTACGAAACAAACCCCTTGGGACGGGACTACTCGATTTACATGATGGACGGTCGTTATTTGTGTTTGCAACGACCGTAGAGCGTTATCTAATATATACATGGCATTCTAATGTGGAAGACTAGAATAATTAAAAGACACTCTATTATTGATGAAACACGAGATTTTATCCTGCGGGATTATATTGTCCAGAGAGGGTGCATCTACATCAGCAGAGATATATTCCCCTAGCTCTTCATTTGTGAGTACTGGGATTGGATCGGGAGAGTCCACCACAGCTTTGATCCTGGGGTCCGAGAGGACTATGTGGGCCTTCTCCGGCAGCTTGGATGAGACAGATGATTGCGGCGGTTTGCCCTTAAGACGCACCTTCAGGGGTGCCTCAACTGCGCCTTCGGTAATTGGAGCCTTCCCTTGTAGTTTTGCCACAAGGGGAGCCAATGTTTGAGGCGGCTTTCCCTTGAGCCGTATCTTCAAGGGAGCTTCAGTAGGTGTTCTACCTGGAGCAGTTGGTGCTTTTCCAGGTAGCTTGATGTTCATGGAAGGCAACGTCTGAGGCGGCTTCCCTTTGAGTCAAATTTTTAAAGGAGCGTCGGGAATCATCTCTGGCTCAATGTCAGGCTCTGCTGCCATTTCTGCTTTATCGTCAGCATCGTTGGCTTCCTCCTCGTCAGGTGACTTGTACAAGGTGGAATCAGTGAAGTAGGCTTCAACCCCCTTGAAAGGGTCAATGTCCACGAACTCCGTCCGGATGATGTCATTGGTGGACACGTATTTCATACATTGGTGGAGTGTGGATGGTACTACCATGTACTCATGCAGCTACGGCCGATCCAGTAGGAGGTTGTAGTTGACATCGGCGTCCACGACATAGCAAGTCACCTCGGTTCTGAGGTTACCGATATGATACTTTAGCCGTATTTTGCCCAGCAGCTCGCTTTTGCTAGCATTGAAGCCACTGATTGTTGTGTTAGAAGGCGCTAGTCGGTACATTGGGATCCCCAGTGTTGAGAGCAGTGTCTTCGGGATGATGCTGAGGGAAGACCCCGGATCAATCTGAATCCGCTTCACCTTGACTGAACCGATATACCCTGTATAATACAGCGGCCTGTTGTGTTGGTTGTGTTTGAGCAGCATGTCTTGTTAGGTGAAGGTTATGTTGGTGATAACTTCATCCGTACAATGACAGTGCACACATATAGTCGGAGTATCCTCAGGCTGCTTGACCTGACTGATGAAGGACTCAGCATCCTTCAGGGCTTCACAGAGAGCTTCACGAGTGTCCTTGGAACGGTGAAAAAGCTCAAACAGAGATAGACGGGCAGGAGTACTGGCAAGTTGTGCCAGTATATCGAAGTTGTGGGGCTTGGCTAGCCCCGAAGCATTCTCCTTTTGCAGAGGCTTATTAAAACGGGCCTCTACATGCTTCTGCTTATTGGCTGCTGGTGGTTTGGATGGACCTCCTTCTTCAGCAGTAGGGATGGTACAAGGAGGCACACCTCGACGACAGCTTCGTCGGGTTGGGCGTTCTGATGTGAACGCGTCTGTACAGGAAGCGCCTCTTCCGTAGAGGAAGAGACCATGCGGCAAGACTTGATCTTCCTGTCCTTCGTTTTGGTGGTAGAGCGTACCTCCGGTTGAGTAACCTCGGAGACGAGATCAGGGTGAACCTACAAGACCTCTCCCCGAGATGTGGTGAGTGGGATGAGTCCACTCAAGTTGTCAAGAGTAGGTGGTAAGTTAACCACCTCCATTGTCGCCTTAGGGATGGGGACGATGCCATCTTGTGTTGTAATTGGCGGCAAGGTGACAAATTGAAGTGACATCAGGTTGGCCGAAACCGTTTTCTCCTCGTAGTCGACGGAGATAACATCCGCATTGATCATGCGCTGGATGTAGTTTTTGAGGACGTAGCAGTCCTTAGTTGGATGTCCGACAAACATATGGTAGTGACAGTACCTCAGATTGTCCACTTTCCCAACCTCGTCGGGATGCTTCGGGTCTGGCAATTTGATTTTGTCGCCCTGCTTCAGTATCTCAAAGAGTTGCAGGGTGTCTTCATCGTTGAAAGAATAAACCTCCTTTGGCCTTGGTGCAAGTGGAGGCTTCTGAGTAGGCGCTGATGCACCTTTTGAGGCATTGACAGTCAATGCCTGTTTCCCCTTCGTCTCTCGTCCAGGGTTGTTGGCTGCAGGCCGTTTCCTCTTGTCCTCAAAGGCAGGGAAGCTGACTCCCAGAAGGCGAGCATTGGACGCCTTCTTTTCTGCTGCTTCGGCTTCGATGATCAAGGAACTCCAGTCGGGAGGAGGAGTAGAGTTGAGCCAGAGTTTGACTGCAAGCAGCATGTTCATGCTGCAGGAGAAGAGGAGTGCATGTTCTGTCATGCCCGGGGGCAGTCTGAAGCAGGCCTGTCGGAAGCGTTCGATGAATGCTCGAACTGTTTCCTTCTCCTTCTGGCGTATCTCTATGAGGGATGTCATTGTCATGTCCTTCCCGCCGTCGTAGAAATGGTCGAGGAAGAGACGCGTCAAGTCGTCGAAAGAAGATATGGAGTTATCTGGGAGACTGCAGTACCAGTCGTACGCCACTCCTTTCAGTACCCCGACAAATATGCTGGTGAGTAGTGCATCCTCCTTCGGGAGATGTCCCGTTTGAGACTGGAAGTACGTCAGATAACGACGTAGAGAGTCCTTCCCGTCGTATGGCGTCAGTGCTTGTGGTTTATACTTAGAAGGATAAACCACTTTGTGCCATTCAAGGGGATAAGGTTGGGGGATCCCCATCTTTTGGCGCTCCTCTTGTCTATTCTTGGACTCAAAGTGCTCGTGCAAGTCCCTGATCATCTCGAACACGTCTTCCGTGGAGCTGGGAGTCGGAAAAGGTGGTACTGCCTGGAGTTGAGCATTTGAGGGCTCTGACGTCCGAGGTGCCTCGCGACGATCCGTATCCAAGGATACCCATTGAAGGGGTACACTTGAATCTTCAATGGCCCCTAGGTCAGGACCGGTAGAAGGTGTCCTGGCCAAAGCTGATCGTATCTCGAACACTGCTTGAGTCAGTGTTTGCATGGAGGCAGAGAGGGTTTTGAGCCCTCCCTCCAGGGTATCCATGCGCTGGACGAGGTCTGCTGGCGGCGCATCTGGCTCGGTATCACCCCCAGTCATGTATACTGTCATGACACGACTGGAGTCGGATGGATCAGTTGAGGCTTCGCTTTTGGCCTCGCTCTCTTGTGGGGGAGTTGCCTCTTCCGGAGCTTCATCCTGGCTATCCACAGCTACATTCTGGAGGACATCCTCGTCTTCAGGAGCATCCACAAGGGCTTGATTACCTCCAGTTCTATCTTGGAGGACTTCTTCGTCTTCGAGACACAGATCCACAGGGGCTAGACTACCCCCAGCTATATCCGGGAGGTTGACTTCCACCCCAGCTGTGCTCTGGAGGACATCTTCGTCTTCAGAGGGAGGATCAACAAGGGCTTGACTACCCTCAGCTTTCTCCAAGATCTTCTTTCTCCCCCGAGTGCCTTCAAATACTCCAGAGGATGGGACAGTTGTCTTGGTTTTCCTCGGCTGGCTCTTAGACGAGGACGAGGAATTGCCAGTCGCCTTTCGGACTGACGAGGAGTTAGAGATTATGTTGCATGAAGCAACCTTTAGTTCTGTCTCCTCTTTTGCTGACACCTTCTTCTCGAGGCGACATCGGAGTGGTGTTGATGACTGCAGCCGCTGGAACACCGACTGTCTTGGTAGAACTGATGCCTTACAACAGCAGTTGATGGTGACTACAGCACATGTGTGCCCTGTGAGGGGCGCATAGTACTTGTCAGTCGACTCTTCTGATCGGCGTTTGTGAGTGATCATGTTACGCAGATCGTTGGAGGAGAGTGCCACCTTCGTACCCCCATCAGGCGCATGACAAGGCCAAGCGCTGGGGTGGTCAAGTAAATGCTGTGCCCCCTGATCCAACACCAAACAGACGCTCAGATCAGTAGTGGGGGAACAATATTTACAGTGATTTGAACGAACCTCAGATGCACAACCAGAGGAGGCACGAGAGTTCAAGACCACAGAGTTTTCCTTGCTCGACTTGGTTGCGGATGCAACAGATGCGCCCAAGTGAAACAAGGACTTGGAAGGTCGACTCCTTTCTGGTGCAGAAGCACCCGAGTCGACCTTATACAGCTTAACATCGGCAGCATGTATGATTGTGAGCGCATGCTTCTGATTTGCTGCCGACATAGCACGTTTGAGGCGCATGGCCCATGCTGCCTTGGACTTCTTCGTACCAGCCCGCTGGGGCACATAGTACTCAGAGTCCAAATTCTCCTCGCCACTACAGCAAGTGAGTCTGTCAAAGACAGATCTTCTGCGGCGTATCAGAGGTGATGCACGGGGCATTAGCTGCGCCCCTGCTCCGTCGATGCATCTTTCTCGCCTAAGAGGGAGATGGCTGGGGAATGTAGTCAGCCACATGTTTCCCCGAGAGATGTGCTGCACCGGTGGGCGCATCTTGGTTGTTGAGGACATCAGCAGGAAGGAAAGGCTGTATTGGCGCATCCCCTTCGGTGGTGGTGCTAGAGGCGTCGACCTCGCGCACCCAGACTTGGCGAGTCTTCTTCGGCTTTGGCAGCCGCTTCGAAGGACTCGCACTGCCTTCAGAGATGAACTTCTCATACGCCTATTGATTGAGGCATACGACCAGCATCTTGTGGGAGGAGGCCACCTTCATGTCGTCGGATTGTGACACAGCATTCTCGATGGAGGAGAAAGAGGTTCCCCAGCAGAGTCGCCAGCTTGTTTGCTATTAAAATCTTTTGATGTAATTTTAATACAAACAGAACAGTGTTACAATGTACGACTTAGACGTAGTCCTAGGAGTACACTTTTGTTTATCTGGGTCTCTTGTGCCGATGGAGCGAGTGGTATTACATTGACTCCGTTGACAATCTGACGACGGTTCTCGGTTCTCTGAAGGTCTAAGTTGCTTTGGGTGCTGGAGCTTACGGAGAGGAAGAAGGCATTGAGTGTCTGTATCTGCCTCTCTGTATATCGATAGTTGTACGATGTACGTAGATCTCTGTCTGTGTGTGTGTGTGAAAGAAGGAAATGATCCCTCTATTTATAGTTTTGCAGGCTGGCTGCTCATGCGCGCATGTAGGATGCGCCTGTACGTGGGGACGCCACGTGGTGGTTGCTGATGGAGGCACATGGACGATACGCTCTGATTGAGGAGTTGAACTCTTCTTGTTGCATTTGTGGGCTGCGACAGAGCTGACACGTAGCAATGGAGAAGATCTTTCGGTTGCTGAGATCTTGGGTGATTAGCACACCTTCATAGGCTGAATCAAGTCAAAGGACGCGTGTCGTAGGTCCATGGCTCGAAGATCTCGAATTTGAAGGGGAGTGATCTGATAGAATGTGCTTGGGATTTGGCGTATGAAGAGATTTTGGCTCGTAACCTTTAGGAGTCACGAACCAGTCGGGGCGCATGGCTTTTGAAGCGCATGCGGGGCTTCAGTAGTGACTTGACTTCTGTCTTTAGGGATCAGAGAAAAGTCTGGGGCGTATGGCTTTTGAGGCGCATGCAGAGATTTGAACGCATGGCTGCGGAGGCGCATGCGAGATGGTTGGGCGGCCACGTGGCTTGTAACCGCCGGAGGGGAGCAATGATGATGCTGACGTAGGCGACGCTTCGTCTTCTACAAAAGCTGTCAAGTTCAGTCCTCGGGGGACGTACTGCCAACTCTGTCAGACTTCAGCATTTAATGTTCTTGATAGGTGATGAGATGTTGAGTGGGCGCATCGATCGGCATTCCACTGGGCGCATGGGGACGCATGGGGCGTATCTTTGTATAGCGCTTGGTGCTGATGGGCTCATCAGTATGATGTGCGGTCTGGCCGGCGCATCCTTTTGCAGGATACGTCTTTATGGGCCCGACTGTTACATTCTTCGAGTGCTTTAAATAGCCGTTCTTGACTTGGCTGAATTCGAAGTGTCAGGTTCATCACCATTTAATGCAAATCTATTGCACAGGATTCGGAGAGCCATCCACTTGGCGCATGGGTTTGATTTGCCCGGCCTATAAATAGTGGCATGGAGAGAGTTTGCTTCTCGTTCTCTCACGTCCTTCCAAAATAAATTTGTTTGCTCGAGCACATTCTGTTGATGAGATGCTTCCGAGGGTGAAGATGCGACGCGTTGTCTTCATTGATGCACTTGAAGGTGACTGTTACATCCAAAAGTCGGAGTCGAGGGATTCCGAGGCAGGCAGAAGGTGCCTGTTGCATCCAAAGATCGGGATGCTCGAGCCTCGTCTTCGTTATGCTGGAAGAGCCGCAGATCGGAATTACGGTGCTCCGATTATCTTCCTTGGGATTTAGGAGAGCTCCTCCTCCCGCTAGAGTGGGTGTTGCCCATTCTGGTTAGGTCGAAAGCTACTCCTTTAGCCGCAGGTTGATTTGCGGTGCTCTTCTCTTCCTTGGTTTGAAGAGCTCTTCCTCCAGCTACAGGGTTGATTGCTACCCTCGTTCTGCTCAATAAATGCTTCATTAGTTGAAGCATTTGATGGCGCATATGCTGACACTTCATAATGCGCCTGTCTGGGATGCTGAAGGGCGACACATAACTGAGCTGCTGAAGGGATGCACATAACTGAGCCGCTGAAGGGATGCACATAACTGAGGATTCACATAACTGAGCTGCTGAAGGGTTGTGCCTATTTGAGAGCGCATGGCGGGATGCGCATGTTTGAGAGAAAATGGTGGTTGCTGCGCCTGTTTGAGAGCGCATGGTGGTTGCTACGCCTAGCTGTAGACTTAGGGTCTTTTCTTTGTATAAATTCTTCTTTGTACAGCTCTTTTTAAGACATGTAGTAGACTTTTATATAAAATAAAAATCTTCTTTTAATATCTATATTTTTGCTTTGCTGTGCCAAGTACTTCCTCTGAGCTCCCTGGCTCATTAAAAATCTTCTTTTAATGAGCTCCCAACTCCATCTGTGAAACCCCCTAATATTTAATGCATTAATCTGGAACGTTAGGGAGTTGCTCACCACAAGACTCTTAAAAGAATCAAAACTCTCTGTCGCACTCATAAGGTACACTTCCTTTCTATTATAGAACCTAAAGTATCTACAGAACAATTATCGTTTTACCATATCAAACTAGGGTTCCAGTTGGCCCTCGCTAACACCAAGGCCTCGTTTGGTTCGCGGAATGGAAGGGAAAGGAAATCAATTCCTTGTCGTTTCATTTCCTTTGGAAAACTTTAATTTCTATTGATTTTTTTTTCCGATGTTTGGCAATGCCAAAAAATTTGGAAAAGAAAGTGAATACTTCAATGTGGGAAAGTGGTTCCTTCCTTGGATGGATGGAATCACTTTCCCCCCTAATTTCCCTTCCATTGGGAATCACTTTCCTTTCCTCCTCAATTCCTTGGGCGCCCAAACATAGGAAAGTAATCACTTTCCTTTCCCAACCGGGAGATTCCGCCAACCAAACGAGGCCCAAGGAGAACATGTGGATCCTGTGTAAAAAAGCATGTACTATGTCTATGGTAGATTCCCCTGAGCAGGCTCTCACCGTCAACCTTTCCCATCTACTATTACCCGCTACATCTCTCATCTCCATTGTTCATGGCAGTAATACGAAAGAAGGTCGACGTGATATTTGGGATCACCTTCTTCACCTCCAGATGCACTTCCCCAATCCTTGGATAGTTGGGAGGGGGACTTTAGCACTGTGGTGAAAGCGGACGAGAAGTTCGGGAGGCTTGCGCCTAATAAAGCTTCGACGAGGGACTTTTTAAACTTCCAAATGGCAGGTGGTCTTTCGGAGACAAGGTATATTGGCAGTTGCTTCATATGGGTAAAATCAAACACAGGCCCTGATTGGTAGGGATCCCGCCTCGACCGCATTCTTCTTGACAAAAGCTGGTGTGAGTGAGTGTCGTTGACAACATGTAACCACCTTAACCACTCGGAATCTGTAACCTCCGTTAACCCAATTCTTGGATTTTTTGAATTTTTGAATTTCTTTTTTTCTCTAAATTTTTCCAAGTCTTTGAAAATGAGAAATTTTAATATGATCATTGGTTTGAAAAACTATATTATGCAAGTTAAATGATTTCCTCTCTACTATTTTCATCAAATATAAATATTTCTTCTATATACGAAATAATCGGTCAAAACATTATTTTTAATTAAATATGCTTTATTTACCATTAAATATTTATTTTGAAAACCTATATATATTTTTTCTCATATTGGGTTTAAGCCAATTTTGGTCCTAATATTAGCCTACCAAGTTAGGACTTTGATAGTAGGCTACAGCTTGAAGTTAAATAGTAATGGGTAGCTGGTAACTAATTATGATTAGCTAGTGATAAATAGTAAAATAATTGCTAGTGGTTAGTATCGGGATTAGTTGTTAGTAATTTTCACTAATTTTCCTACCTATTACATTTATATTTTGCTATTAGGGTTTCTACCATACCCTATAAATATTGGACACTCCCAATATTTTACATCATAACAAAATTCTGAAACCCTAGGCAGATCTGTAGCCGCCAACATTCTGCCATACCACTCCACCACACATCCTCTCCACGACCCCCCTGTCTCCACCCCCTCGACAGCCCTCCGGGCCGATGCCACCCCGGCGCCGCCACCACCATTTCCTTTCTGCCCCCTGGCCAGCCACCATCAACCAACTTCGGCCGCTCTGAAGCACACAGCCACACTCGTCACCATTCACCACCTCTCCATTCCTCACCGCAATTGCCACCACGAGCCCGTCCCCGACACCCATGCCTCCGTCTGTACGACCACCTATTTCCTCCTGTTTCTGTCACCACCACTTCCCCTCTCTGATCCAGCCAACACCACTCCAGCAAAACCACCACAAAATATAGAAAGAAGAGAGAACCACTTGTACCCCACCATAGTCACTAGCCACCCAACAAACCCAAACAACCCCCAAGCACCACCGCCATATCATCACCATCACTGTAAAAGGAAGAGGGAAGGGGGCAGACCATCTCACCTGATCGACCACCGCCGACACGTCTCCGCACACTCGATCATCCCTATGGCCCATGGACAACCCAGATCCATCGGATGGCCGAGCCATGCTCCCTTTCCGTCGATCGCAGCAACGTGATCCGGCATTGCCTCCAGCGGTCGAGCCCCGCAGTGCCGGTATTTATGTAGGATTATTATGTAGGTTATTTATGTAGGATTAGGAGTTTATTAATAATACCAATACTATTGTTATTGTTATTGCTATCTATAAGCATTACGGTACATTGTTTTGGACTAGGCTTTAAGCCTTTTATTTTTATATGTAAATTTCTAATATTTAAGGAGTGGGCTTTTACACTTATTAATATTGCTTTGGTCATTTAGAATATGGTCTTCGGGCTTAAAGGTCCAATGTATATTTTATAATCTACTTATTATTTATTTTGGACTGGGCTTTAAGCCCAATATATGTAGATATATGTATTAAGTATGATACTTGTTTTATTAAATACTTGGTACTATTAACAGCACTATTAGTATTATAATCATTAATATTATGATGAATATTTTTTAAATAGGCTCGGCCCTACAATTATTTTTAAATTGGGTTTGGAGACCCTATATATATTATAGTATTTTTCATTTTTAAAAATATAGGTTGGCTTGAAATTATATCTGACTAAATTAAGGGTTTGGGCTTGGGCCCTATATTATTTTGTTCAATACTTTGAGTTGGGCTATATGAATGTAATTGATTTTGGACCTACATGAAAATATAATTTGGTTTATATAATTCATAATGATTTATGGGTTTTCAACTATTATCTAGAAATATTTTATAAACAAAATATAGTTTCAAATTGTTATAAATAATTTTCAATGATAGGTTATATATTTATAGTTATTCCTTTTTTCCTTTAAATTATAAACCACGGCTATTATAGACGTTTCCTATTTCTTGATTTGATTATTATGCCAAACTCTGATTTTTGTATTCTATATACCAAATTAGGCTATTTGGACTATTGTGGACTCAATGGAACCGCCCATGCCGTCGTTTAGGACTATATTTTAGAGCATGACATCGTAGCTATTCTGCGTCGATACGTTCCAGTCATGCGCCCGACTGCAACCAAATTGAGGCGAGTACATTCTCTGATAAATTTTTATTTATGGTATTTTCTATGTTTCCTGTATTTAGTGTAGATATCCATAATCTCTTAACACGTTGGTTACATGGACTGGTATTTTCTGGATATTATAAGATGTTATTCCTTGTATATCTTGGTGTATCTTGTGCAAGCCTCGTTACTGTTCTTGTATTTGTATGGACACTGATTCTCGAGAAAACTTGCTACCTTCTCCTAGAGTCTCGTATCGTAATATACCATGGTTGGATCCACTATACTAGTTGGGGGAGGAGAGCATTAGTTTAGATGTGTGGTCAATACCCTCCTTGTGCATGTTGTCACGATCTGCACCCGCTTTTTCGGATACGAGACGTGTCCAAGCCAGCCTATGCCGCAGAGTCGGCGGTAGAACGATGTCAAGCCCGTAAGAAATAATTGCTCAAAATAACATTATTGCTCATTCACATTTCTAAATTTATTACAACATTTATAATATTTAAAATTAAAGAAAATATAAAGTTCTCATAATTAATGAAAATGATACAACTGCTATATATTTCTAGGTTGACCTCAGCATACCCATGCCTCCCAGTGCTAAGAGTGATCGCGGCTAACCTGAAAAATGTTGGTTTTCAGTCAGAAATGGAACAAGTACACAAACCGACGGTAATACAAAAACACAATAGAATTAACAAGACATGAAAATAACATATGAGAGATAAAAACTAGAAAGTACTGATGACATGGCAGGTGGTGGAGAAGACAAGAAAAACAAATAAACTACAACTATGTGATTTGAAATATCTGTTTCGACATGTAAACGGCTAGGAGGTAAATCCGGCACCTTGCATGTGTCGTGTGCAGCTGCTATTCTCCACGAAAGACACGGGGGATAGTTCTGGATAGTCCACATGTCTACTAAGATATTTTCCCTCCCGACTACTCCGTGTGACGAGCGTGTCAACAAGCAGCAAGACATATATATAAGCATGAAATGAAAAGACTACTATGAATTGAAAGCAATCAGAACGTGTACTTACCTCAGGTCCTTAGCTGGTGAAACCAATAATACTATACCACTCAATGAGCCACAATCAATCAACACATGCAGAAGTCTCCAGATGCTGAAATAAATATTTCCAATATTTTCAGAATAGTAAATTTAGCTAGAATTGTCTGTCCTTAAGTCCAATTCTGGACACAGGGGCAAAACGGTAATTTTGGGTCAAAACGGTGTCCGTCGTTGGACCCGCTTTGCTCCGAAAAGTGTGCCAGAGTCAATGGTCTCTAAAGTCGTCAAACTACATGTCTATGGGTACAGTTTTTCGATACGAATCCAACCGTATGTCCAAAGTTGGATTTCGGCAGACCGTGCACAAAATCGCCCATTGAGTCGGATCGTGGGGTCCGCAAAACGACGATCTGATCAACTGTCTCAGAATCGGACCAAACTTGGCCTACAAGACCAGAAAAATGATACGGTCCTGTTCGCGCAAGTTTCGTTTCGATTTGACGAATGTGCACAAAGTAATTAGAAAATTTGTAAAAGGCCGATACGGTGAATTTCGATGGATACGCATCAAATTCGTCGCGCACACGCAACCAATTTGAATTTCGTCAAAGCCCATACGTCCGCGAAGCCGATACGCACATTTTGATGCTTTCGATTCGCGACCACGTCGCCTGGTTTGGCGGAATGCACGTCGTACCGGAGGATTTTTAAAATTTGAAAACAAGTTTTTCTCGAGTTTCTTTGCGTATGTTGCGAATTAGCAAAATTTGCTTTATGGGTTTTATATGAGGTCAGGTTGTCTATGCTTAGAAATTTTTGGCTCACAAAACTATTAAACGAGAAGGAAGAAAACTAACGTAAGAAATGGGGTACCTGCTGCTGTATTGCTATTGCTGCAGCGCTGCTGCGCCTGGTATAGTCGGCGACGGCTGACGTGCGCATGCGAGCGGTGGTCGCGGTCTCAGAGATGGGTGTCGTGCGGCCCGGGGCATGGTAAAATATACTTCTTTTTTTTTCCTTAGGGCCGGCGCTGTATACTGCTTCTGCCCCCATAAGAAAAAGGTCGATCTCTAATACAAGATCTGGATGTTTGATATAAACAATAATTAATGGTAGGACCCACCCTCGGAAGAAGAATCCGCTCAAGAGGAAAAGAAATTAATATCCAAATATTACTAGTAAATAACAGGGCCCATGTGCCTTCCATTCTCGAAAGAAAGGAATTGCTAAGGAATACACATATGCTAATAACTTAAACATTCATCCACTCATTATTTAATGTTTTTTTTTCTTTAAAAGGAATGTTTAATCATCAATGATTAGCTAGTCATTAAAGAATTCAATAATTAAGAAATCATAAAACAATCATTAAAGTCAATAATTACTACTTAATATTTAATATGATTATTACCTAATAATAATATACTAAATAATAACTATAATCATTAGCTTTATTTATTACTATCTAAATTTATTAATTCAACATCTATATACCTAACATTAATATATATAATACAAAAATAGGTAATACACCTTTTATAATATTTCTAGTCCTATGCACATACATATAAAAATAAATATTTAAAAAATCACAAGCATATATATAATTTAATTGTATCCCAAAATTAATCACATACACAATTTAACATATATTTATTAATAAAAGAGATAAACTATTTCACAAAAATTGGGGGTTACAAATCTACCCACCTTAGAAATAAATTCGTCCTCGAATTTCTAATTCATAACTATTCCTTAAAATTAAAGTCTACCATTACCTTAATCTCCTAAATTTAATTCCTCAAAATATTTTATAACCTTTCTAGCCATTTTATAACTCCGAATACTTGAGGACTTCTACCTACCTTTGGTCACACTATACTCCTCAAAACTAAAATCTTATAATCTTCTAACTAGTTGCCAACCATCCTACCAATAGATATCTACATCACATGGCATCTATAATCCTTTCCTATCTATCAAGCAACTCAAAAATTTTAACATACAACAAATTTACACAAGTGACTAAGAAATACTGTTAAATCCTAATAAGCGTGACCATTCGTCGCTTTGAAATAGGAAGGACAAGAAGATAAGGGAGGATAATCGAGAGCAAATATGAAGTTTCAAGAGCGGCAAAGAGTATCCAATGATGCAGATAGAAAAAAAGTTTATGAACCATTTACTTATTTGCTAGATTGGGCTATTCTGGTCCAGTCAATTGCTAAATCGAAGAACCCTTCGTTTCTTAGAGGGTCTTACAATCCATGCAATACGGAAATTCCGTTTTCAAAATTCTAAACAAGGTTCCACTATAGAACGAAATTTGAGAAATCAAGATTGTGATCATTTCCGTGGTTATTTAAACACACGAGCAAGGAATATAAATGCAATAAAAGATCGTACCTCGACTCTCAGGTAGATGGAATAAGGTTACAAATGACTTCACATTCTAAGAGGTGGAGGCTACCTAATAGGTATAGGAACCTATTTCAAGTAGTTCGGTTTTATAGTCTGAATATGGTGGTATGTATGTATGGGTTTTACTGGGTCATAATGGGTTCCCTATTTGGACATCACTCGTTGGTTGGATGAATCTTAGATTTCAATCTATATGGACTGGACAAGATTCCAATGATAAAAATGTTTCTACTAGTTAGGGTAACCTAGAATAGGTTTTAACCCAAGTGATTGAGCAAGTTGTCAGTCAAGTTGGTTAGCTAGGTCCCTCAAGCCCAAAGTGTGCCTTTAGTGAATTTTGTGTTTAAGTAGCACATGAGGCCTCAATTGGGTGGCACACTAGTGGCATGTGCGTAGTGGGCTTCGAGTAGATCACAACCATATATTGGGTCGATGGAATTGAGTCAAGGTTAAGTCTCTAATGGAAGTCGGAAAGTATACCGGTATTATGGTAAGGGTTATAGCTAGTCCTTTTGACTTGAAATTCGTACCATAAAAATAAATTACACGGGGACGTGTTTGAGTGGGACATGATATACCTAGATGAAGGTGGATTTGCCTAGATCTTGCATATAAAATTTGTTGGAAGGTAACCGCTAGTCTCGCACTCTGATTATTAATGACACGGCCGGGGATACCAAATGATCTAAATGGAAAGTGGGAGTCCATGAGGCACTAATTATCATTCTAATGGAAATTATTCTAATCAATCGGTATTCCTCGTATATCTCGAAATTTTTAGAAGGCTTACAGTCTACCCACCTTAGAAGCTAGGACATAGTTTTAGGAATAATGAGGTTAGAAGAATTCCCAAGTCCGGGTATTGTACCTGACTCTTGTTAATAAAGAATAAGGTACGACGTAACGGAATACGGTAGATATAAGTCAACTCAAGAATCGTTCCTCAATAAATGGAAAATGAATGTGTACAATGACACATGGTCGATAGAATAGAATGACCTACTCGTCCACAGTATACAAGAGTTTCCGACGGGGTAACCAACGCCAAGGTACATCATAAGAAAAGATTTCTAACAATTGAGTCAAGAAATTCTATTTGTGTCAAACCTGCCAGACTATGGTCACAAGGGTTCTAGTGGTATGGCCGTATTGATCGTGTATTGCTGTTGATAACTGGTAGATCGTAATATGACAGGGTATTTAAGCTATGGTATTGGCTAAGCTAGTGACTGTGGGGTTCCCATACTAGTTAGGTCTTAATAGTAAAATTTACATAACTAGGGTAATATTTGTTGGAAACTAATCTCTAAATGGGTGTCTACCATAGTCACGGTAAATGATTGTCCTTACCTTTGTCTATTCGTCTCATGTCTAAACTGTGGGCTTTGGTCGAGGAAAGGTTGGGTTAAGGCTTAAGGGTTGCTAGTTAAATCAAGCTTCAAGCAAATAATTAGAGGCTCACAATAATTGGTCTCTTGAGAATAGAGAGTCTCCTAGGTCAGCATTTGATCAAAGGAAAGATCCTAATCATTCTCGGACTCCAATGACTAGAAGATCAAGATAGTAGGTTTAGTGTCGAAGGGAGGACGAGTAACTCAAGGCAAGGTTCTAGTCACAGGGCTGGTCGATGGTAGCTACACTTGCGTATACAACTATCATAGCCATGAGGAATACTCTGTATCTATCTATCAATTACGAGCTTTCGTCTTTCCAATCAGTGAAAGACAAAAAGAATAAAGAGTTCAAGAGAGATGTCACTGAATACAATTACGTGATTCAAAGGCGAATGTATAATTTAAGAGGAATTGTCAAAGCAGTCGCAGATGAGATCCTAGAGACATCTACATCTCAATCCACATAGGGTAAGAGCGAACCAAATGCATCATGGTTGATCAGACCGTAATACTCTAATTCTGATTAGACAATATGTTAATAGGCGTCCCCAATAAACATATGTCTTGAATCAAGCTCTATAAAAGAGTAAGCTTGCAAAAACTAGGCTGTAATAGCAGCGTTGGTCAAGATAGTCAGAATACAAGCATGCGAGATTTTTGAAAGGAGGCACAAGTATTTCGAGTTTTGAGAGAATCAAAACCTTACCTGGTGTCATTGTTTATACAGTCATCCTACTATCTTCTTATCCATAAGGCCTTGGCCGACTAATGGGTTATGGACCTCTAAATTCCATATTCTAGGTAAACCTATTAGTGTCAGTCACTTCCCTCGTTAATAGATCACAAGGACCACATAATGCTAAGTTGAGAGACATGCTATCAACTTACAGAGCTTCCACTAGTATTGACTTTTGGGTCTTATGGGACATACAGGGCATTTCTTATTCCCTATAGTACCCTAAACTTGTAATCATATCTGAAGTCATTTTACCGAAAATTATGTCTCGCCCGTATACTCTGGCTGTGGTAAACCCTTGGTTCCGTGATTCAGATATGATATGCTATCAGATACTCTATCCTACATCGACACAAGGTCTAAAGAGGTCAACAAAGATATAGTTTTAGCAATACTCCATAACCTACGATTCCTAGAAATAATTTTAATTCTAGGGGTCGTGCCTCGCCAGTGCACTGCTGGCTGGCTATTGTAGTCGTTAAAATTACTCCAACTATATTCTTAAGAACTTCAAGGGCTGTTAAAGATTCAAACTAATTGACTATGATAGAAAGCGTAAACATCTACCTATAAGTCTCAATCCTTAAAGTAAAAGATTGATCGGGGAGGAAATAACTGAAGACAAAGGAAGTAAGAACATACTAGTCTTTATCTCATATATATTTCAAATGGCTAAGGGAAGACTTTGAATCAAATCTAACTCAAGATTCGTATATGAATAGCAGAATCAGATATTATAAACCAGTTCCTTACAGCAAAATAGAATTTAAAATAGGCAATTCTAACTCATGTTATGATGTTTATATCTAATAGAGCAAAAAAAAATTGAACAGTTTATCAAGATCAAAGCCTTAATTCTAGAAAATCCTAACTAACCAAGTGAGTAGAATATCCACGTTGGATCATATCGTCATATCAAAAGTAATAGTATATCTATAGGGATCTGGCAAACTATCTAAATTCAATAATTCCTTATCAAAATTGCATGGCCTATCTGACAACCTTATCTACCCCACGGTCAATTGAACAAGGGACTCCTAGTCCTAGTCATTCTCTTAAATCAATTTAACCTAAGTTGTGAATGAGCATTTTCTAGTCGCAGTCTCGCAATAGTACGACTAACTTAAGTACCATCACGAGTTCGCAATCTCTTACGAAAACTGACCTGCATGGGCCACCATAAAAACTTGTCACGACCTGCACCCGCTTTTTCGGATACGAGACGTGTCCAAGCCAGCCCACATCGCAGAGTCGGCGGTAGAACGCTGTCAAGCCCGCAAGAAACAATTGCTCAAAATAAACATTATTGCTCATTCATATTTCTAAATTTATTACAATATTTGCAATATTTAAAATTAAAGAAAATACAAAGTTTTCACAATTAATAAAAATGATACAACTGCTATCTATTTCTAGGTTGACCTCAGCACACCCATGCCTTCCCAGTGCTAAGAGTGACCGTGGCTAACCTAAAAAATGTTGGTTTCCAGTCATAAATGGAACAAGTATACAAATCGATGGCAATGCGAAAACATAAAAGAATTAACAATACATGAAAATAACATATGAGAGATGAAAACTAGAAAGTACTGATGACATGGCAGGTGGTGGAGAAGACAAGGAAAACAAATAAACTACAACTATCTATGTGATTTGAAATATCCGTTTCGACATGTGAACGGCTAGGGGGTAAATTCGGCACCCTGCACGTGTCGTGTGCAGCTGCTATTCTCCACGAAAGATACGGAGGATAGTTTTGGGTAGTCCACATGTCTACTAAGATATTTTCCCTCCCGACTACTCCGTGTGACGAGCGTGTCAACAAGCAGCAAGACATATGTATAAGCATGAAATGAAAAGACTACTATGAATCGAAAGCAATCAGAAAGTGTACTTGCCTGAGGTCCTTAGCTGGTGAAACCAATAATACTATACCACTCAATGAGCAACAATCAGTCAACACATGCAGAAGTCTCCAGATGCTGAAATAAATATTACCAACATTTTCAGAATAGTCAATTTAGCTAGAATTGTCTGTCCTTAAGTCCAATTCTGAACATAGGGGTAAAACGGTAATTTCGGGTCAAAACGGTGTCCGCCGTTGGACCAGCTTTGCACCGAAAAGTGTGCCAGAGTCAGTCGTCTCTAAAGTCGTCAAACTATATGTCTATGGGTACAGTTTTTCGATATGAATCCAACCGTATGTCCAAAGTTGGATTTCGGCGGACCGTGCACAAAATTGCCCATTGAGTCGGATCGTGGGACCCGCAAAACGGTGATCCGATCAACTGTCTCAGAATCGGACCAAACTTGGCCTACATGACCATAAAAATGATACGGTCCTGTTGGCGCAAGTTTCGTCTCGATTTGACGAATGTGCACAAAGTAATTATAAAATTTGCAAAAGGCCGATACGGTAAATTTTGACGGATACGCATCAAATTCGTCGCGCACACGCAACCAATTTGAATTCCGTCAAAGCCCACATGTCCGCAAAGCCGATACGCACCTTTTGATGCTTTCGGTTCGCGACCATGTCTGGTGGGACGCACGTCGTGCCGGAGGATTTTTAAGATTTGAAAACAAGTTTTTCTCGTGTTTCTTTGTGTATGTTGCGAATTAGCAAAATCTGCTTTATGGGTTTTGTACGAGGTCAGGTTGTCTATGCTTAGAAATTTTCGGCTCATAAAACTATTAAACGAGGAGGAAGAAAACTAACGTAGGAAATGGGGTACCTGCTGCTGTATTGCTATTGTTGCAGCACTGTTGCACCTGGTATAGTCGGCGACTGCTGGCGTGCGCATGCGAGTGGTGGTCGCGGTCTCAGAGATGGGTGTCGTGCGGCCCGGGGCATAGTAAAATATACTTCTTCTTCTTTTTCCTTAGGGCCGGCGCTGTATACTGCTTCTGCCCCCATAAGAAAAAGGTCGATCTCTTATACAGGATCCGGATGTTTGATATAAACAATAATTAAAGGTAGGACCCACCCTCGGAAGAAGAATCCGCTCAAGAGGAAAAGAAATTAATATCCAAATATTACTAGTAAATAACAGGGCCCATGTGCCTTCCATTCTCGAAAGAAAGGAATTGCTTAGGAATACACATATACTAATAACTTAAACATTCATCCACTCATCATTTAATGTTTTTTTTCTTTAAAAGGAATGTTTAATCATCAATGATTAGCTAGTCATTAAAGAATTCAATAATTAAGAAATCATAAAACAATCATTAAAGTCAATAATTACTACTTAATAATTAATATGATTATTACCTAATAATAATATACTAAATAATTACTATAATTATTACTTTATTTATTACTATCTAAATTTATTAATTCAACATCTATATACCTAACACTAATATATATATATAATACAAAAATAGGTAATACACCTTTTATAATATTTCTAGTCCTATGCACATACATATAAAAATAAATATTTAAAAAATCACAAGCATATATATAATTTAATTGTATCCCAAAATTAATCATATACACAATTTAACATATAATTATTAATAAAAGAGAGAAACTATTTCACAAAAATTGGGGGTTACACATGTCTTGTTTCTTGTGAGTATTAATCATACACCTTACATATGATTAACCAGGCCATAAAATCTTGTGCAATTTCCCAAGCCGACCACATATCGAAGCTAGTACTCACTCACATAGATAATATAGATTTCTGGACTCTTGTACATGATATAACCTGCTTTTCTCATTCTTGTTCTTGTTTATAATTTTTCCATTCTATGCTACTTTCATGTACGCTCTACTTATTCTTATATATTTTCTTTATTTACTGTTACATAGTCTATATCATTTATCGGAACTGTTATTAGAAATGTACTTCGCTCCAATCCTGACTGGATAACTAATTTTTTAGGTTATAATATTCCCCACACCCTGGACTTCTTGACGACAGATATCGATGTACCATTGATCGTGAGTTGACCTCTAGGCCATATTCTTTGGATAGATTTATGTTTTCTTCATCGGATAGGTCTCTGATCTATTTCCTTATTATGTATGATCATTTTATAAATTCTATTGTTGTCTTTCTTTCATATCTTCCTTAGCTATATGTGATTTGAGTACATATTGTTTAATAAATCATAGAACTGTTGAGATATTTTACTCGGTACTTGACAGTGTTCTACCGTCGATATTGCGGCGTAGGCTGGGCATGACCCACGTACTCGTGCTCGAATATCCAAGAGCAGGCCATGACACATTTTTATGGTGGCCCATGCAGGTCAGTTTTTGCAACTAATACGAAATTGTGATAGTACTTAGGCTTAGTCGTTCTACTACGAGCCTGCCCTATGATAAAGATTTTGAGTCATAGAATATTTTAGCATATTTGGTACTCAATCACATACTAGGACTCCTTGAGAGATTCTTGGGACAGCCTCTAAAAATCTTACTCTAAACCCTATCTCGAAATCTATTTTCACTTGTTTCTGTCTACTCTTTCTTGTTCATTGATTGAATCTTGGTGTTCGTTGTTGACTTTGATTTTGTATCGAGATGACCTTTATGGAATAAATTGAGGCATATTCTGATGACATATTTGATGTGGACAGTGTGAAAGATAAATGTCTACTTTAGTTATGAAGTCTAGAGTTTATCGCAGCCATACTAGTTGGCATGACAAAAAACATAGAGCCTGATTTGAGGTATACTTATCTTAGTTATAAAATTTAGAGTTTCTCGCAGCCATATCGGTTGGCGTGGTAAATTTTTTTGATAATATGATTATAGGTATATACCTTAGTTATGGGCTCTGTCATTTATTTGGCTATGCTTACCGGCGTAGCAAAAATTTTGGGTAACATTAATATAGGTTATCAGATCATATTTTAAATTGGTTCTTAACATATCGTCCATATCATTCCAACTTGCTATCATTGAGTTTTATTCCATCACTCTAATAGCTCAGGGTAAGGATATCTTTAGTTCATCTAAGTTCAGCTCCTCATGGGCTTCATCTTTATTAGTTTCGAGGCAGCTTCTTAGATGGTGTAGTAGCGTAGTAACTTGCAAATACGTTGTGTCGAAGTATAGTTATCAGTTGGTATCCTAGAGTAAGCATGTGACTAGTATAGTTATGGAGTTAGTGACTGTGTACCAAGGGTGCCTAGAGGATTTTATCAGGGAGAGTTTAATTTTAGACAAGGTGAACACCTTGGATTTGCTTTTGTTGATTTTGGACAAGTGTAAGAACAAGAAAAAAGCAACGACTTCGTTATGACCAGATGAGCAAGAACAAATGTTTATCATTATTTTCTTCGTCTTGACTAACTCTGCCCTACTTACATCCATCAAATTATCTCATATCTAAATTTATTAGCTACACTTTGAAATCTCTTGAATTCTTGTATCTTCTTATTTGGGAAAGGTCGAGGAAGTGTTGGAAATCATTTAGCTCAAAATTTATATCAAGTGGTGATCCTAGCAGGAATATAGAATGTTGGACACTAAGATAGAATTAGTGGGATAAGGACAAGACTGAGATTGTGAACAAATCAAGAGACCGATAATATCAACTTGGAGATGATTACACTTAGAGAATTATTTTGAGTATAGATTACTTTAAAAGGAATGTAGAAGGAATTTTGAGAAAGAAAAACAATGGAATGTACATTAATGGTGAGAACTGTGATATCTTGTAGTTATATTTTTAGAACTAATGAGAATATTCGAAGTCGATTCGATTTTGAGAACTTAGATATTTTGAGTTACTGATTCTCGAGATATCTCATATTTGAATTAAGACTAGATACTGAAATTAGAAATCTGAATACATGGAAGGAAGCTGATGACTACATGCGGTGATGACATAAAATTGAACAGAGATTGGTAAGAGAATGATTATGAACCGACAGAACACAAAATTTTTGAGTTATAGAAAAAACTCGAGACATTTGTGGAAATTCTTAAGTTTAAAAGGATAATATTTGAAAGTATAGAAGTTGAAGTATATACGATGGTTGATATTTAGAATAATGGAGAATAATTTTTTATATAGTACGGTGGTATTAGATTTGAGTATTACGAGGAGTATGATTTGCACAAAGTTCAAAGATATTTTATTACCCTGATTCAGAGATTTCGGATCTAAATTAAAGACAAGATAGAGGAATTTGAACTTAAAAATGACTAATTTAATAACAGATTACAAAATCAAAAAAAAATTGAGTTATGGAAAAACTCATGAGTGGGATAAAGGTCTAGCCTATAGTAGTTATAGGAGAATTTGATCTTCATGACTGAAATTATAATTTTTGGTAGCAGTCATATAAGGGTTCGATATTTTTTATGATTGAAGATCATGATTTGTAGTAGCATGTTTCGGGGGCTTGTAAGATAATGACATAATTGGGAAGTGGTGATCAGATAATCTAGTAGTAGTCGAAGTGGAGTGAGATGATTTGTCTTCCTTATGAAATCATGTCACAAACTGCACCCGGTACAGGGGCACGAGTGCATGACAGCACCCAGTATACCACAACATCAAGGGTAGAATGCTGTCTAGATCACTAACTATCTATCCCATATAATGATATAATGTACCTGTCATAGATCTCAACTCCAAAATGGAGGACAAAGTATAAATGATAACAGTGAATACTCAATCACAATCTAAAGCACGATAATATATCAAAAAAGTCTAATAAACTACAAAGTCTAAAACATCAACAACTTTCAAATACAATATCCATATCCAAATCTTAAATATAATAATAAGTCTTCATTATATATACATGCCAAGATTCCTAACAGTGAATCTATCATAAAGTTATAATAGTAACTAAACTCCTCGATAATCACTCCTGAGTATTAGGACCCATGGTTGCTATCCCCTCATCGGATTCGTAGAATGTGGGACACAAGTCCCCTGAGCAGTCATCTGAAAAATATATCCAGTTAGGATAGAACGAGCACATATCCTCTAGCAATTTTCACTAAATGACAAAGACTATAAAACAGTTATAGTAAGTAATACTTGATGAATATAGGAAGAATGAGTCAGGAAATGAAATAGAACAACAGTTAACTATAGTACAAGAAAAGCAAATATGGTGAACCAGAAGAACAAGACAATAAAGACTGTAAATAAAAATAACTAAGCCAGACCAGACGAGATATGAGTCCAACCAGTATAATGTGAGTCCAGTAAGTACAATGTGAATCCAGTAGAAAGCACTAAACCAGTATGTTTTAAAATAATGCTTTCGACATGTAAATGACTAGGGGATAAATACGGCACATCATACACTTGGCAAGTGTGCGACGACTATCTTTTTTAGATTAGACCAGTAGTAAATATGGCAGATCGCACACTTGACAAGCATGCGACGAGTATCTTTTCAGATTAAACCAGTAGTAAATATGGCACATCGCACACTTGACAAACGTGCGATGGCTATCTTTCTAGATTAGATCAGTAGTAAATACGGCACATCGCATACTTGACAGGCGTACAACGGCTATCTTTCCAGATTAGACCAGTAGGGGTAATTCCAGCAGGATTATGAATGTGGTATTTACAATAGGTGGTTCCAATGGGTGATTCCAGAAATAGAGGCCTGACAGGTAAGATGTATGTGTCGCAAGTGAATGAATTAAGAAATATCAATCCGTGTCATGTCAGAGAATCAGATAATACTATATTAGAAGTCGAATCATAATAATTATCAGATAACTAAAAATATCAGAGAATATACTCGCCTGTAGTCCTGAGCAATAAATACGGATCAATGTCCAAAGTGATGTCACACAAACCTATATATTAGATATACAGACTTATTTGGTGTTCTAGAGTAAACGATGTATTTAAATGTATTAATTATATGCTTTTAGGCCTTTTTTAGGTCATACTAGGTCAACTCAAATTCAAAATAGTCAAACTAGGTCAATGGTAGTCAATTAGGCTTCCAGGGTCAAACTAGATCAGTATCCTATGTGACTATCTGTATTATATGCTCTAGACCCTAATAGGAAACATCTTAGTCTATTACCCACTTTCCTAACTTTACCTTATTCCCTATATCTAGATAATACACAATTTCTTACCTATTACCCTTTCCCTACTTATTTCCTTATCTTAGATATTACTCATACACTATGATAGGTACATAAGCTATATATAGCTAATATTACCTATATTCCTATCCCTATATATATATATATATATATATATATATATATATATATATATATATATATATATATATATATATTCATGTATTCATGTACTCTTATGCCTACTCAACATACTTATCCCATATCCCATAGATACTACTTATTTCCTACATGCCAACCTTACCTGTTACTTGCTCAAAATCCTATATCAGCCATTACCCTACTCACACTCATTCAAAACATGTGTCACATGACACACTAGGATACTCACATAGGCTAACCACTAACACACACTAGGAACACTATCAAGACAACCCCTCTCCTTCCTAAACTCTGGACAACACAGGAGATGGGAATTCCTTTCTCCTCACCATAAAACCTGGCTATACTTTGGCTAATGGCATGTTGCAATATTAGGGGCTAAGCCCTTTTCTGAAGCAATTCCAGGCCCTGTGCAATTGGTGCACAGGCCACTATGGCCAAAACAACTCCCAAAACGCTCCCTGGCTGCCTGGACAATGTGCCCTGCTGCCACTTGTGGCTCGAGCAGGGGCTCTATGCACAGTTCACTCTTTAAACACTTGTGTACACACTTCCTAAAATACTACCTCATTGAAAGTCTCATAGGGCTGTAGAAGCACGGATATTGCTTTTAGTCCCACATCGAAAAGGAGAAGAAGAAAGGGCTCATTCCATCCTATATATAGAGCCCCCTTGCCTCCTTTGAAAAGGGGACCAAAAATAAAAAAAAAGAAAAAAAAAAGAATCACTCGACAAAATCACTCGTTGTTTCACTTAACAAAAAGCCCTAAAGCTTTTGAAAGAAAATGAGAGAAAATGTACAAACGTACAAGTAAATTCTGGGGAGTATTGCTATGGTGGTCTGATCTGAGAGCGATCACTTTGTTCCTTGGACCACACGATGATGATGAAGAAAACTGCTTGGAGATGAACAACTGGAAGAACTAATTCACCAGAAATGTATCGACACAATTGGCACTGATGGCACGGTCGAATGCTTTCCTGCTTTGTTTCACTCTGTTCTTGAAGAAAAGTTAAAGAGAACTGCTCTGGAAAATCACTTTGCTCTGAAAGTATGAATTCTCTCAAGATATCTGGCCTGAAAAACCCAGTCCTTCTTCTTTAAAAAAGAAGTCTTTATATAGGCTTGTCCTTCTGTGCATAAAAAGTACCAACATTGGGTCTCTACACAGGCTGGTAGAATAATTGTCTCCCATGTACAAAAATTGGCCTCTACGCATGTTGACACGTGTCCCATAATCCAATAAAATAAGGAGAACACGTACACACTATCTTCGAGAAGTGTGGCATGAAATTCACGTCAGAAAACCACGTTCCCATACAATCAGGACAGACGGTGCGTAAGGGATGTTGTTTAGGCTTGTCTGAGCGTAAAATAGCTCAAAGTAAGCTTCCTGCGTAAAGCGGCTAAAAATAGCCTTGAGTGTAAAGGCTCAAATAAACTCTATGTGCAAAAAGAGTGGCTGGGATAGCCTTGAGCATAAAAGCTCAAATAACTCTTATGCGTAAAGAGGAGGCTGTTCCTCGAGCGTAAAGCAGCTCGTTGGCATACTAAACAACAATCCTGGGTTGGTGTGAAAAATCTTCTTGGCTTCTATGCAACTATTTGTCAGAGAATCAATCTGTCAGAACAGTATCTTCGTGCATTTAATGCAGCATGGACAGCTCATTCTTCGCGTAGAGAGTGAAACTGTCTTCGCGTAAAGTCTGAATTTTACCCTTGCGTAGAGCTTGAGTTTGACTCAGTTTGAACTTTGCGTAAAGTTTGAATTTAAACCTTGCATAGAGCTTGAGTTTGACTCAGTTTGACCTTTGCGTAAAGTCTGAAATGGGCTTCGTGTAGAGTCTGGAACTGTCTTTGCGTAAAGATTTCAACTTCTTTGACTTGGTCTACGAAATTTATTTACGCTTCTACAAGACCCCCTTCAAAGTTTTCAAATTTTCTAATATTTGAAATACTTTGAACAAAAGCGTAAAGTCTGGGATATCCAACAGTCACCAACGTAAAATTAGGGATACCCAACAGTCACTTCAAGAATCTGGGCAATAGGGCAAAATCGTAATTTCGGGTCAAAACGATGTCCGTCGTTAGACCCGTTTTGCACCAAAAAGCGTGCCAGTACCTACGGTCTCTAAAGCCATCAAACTACATGTCTATGGGTCCAGTTTGAGGAGACAAACCCAACCGTATATCCAAAATTGGATTTCGGTGGGCCATGCACAAATTCGTCCATTGGATCGGGTCGCTGGCCCGCCAAAATGGCGTTCCGGTCGACCTTCTCAGAATCGGACCAAACTTGGCACATAGGACCAAAAAAATAACTCGGTCCTGTTGGCGCAAGTTTTGTCTCGAGCTGACAAACATGCACGAAGTAATTAGAAGGTTTGCAAAATATCGATACGGGAAATTTTGACGGATATGTCTCGAATTCGTCGCGCACACACAACCAATTTGAGTTCTATCAAATGCCACACGTGCACGAAGTCCATACCCGCCTTTCGATATGAGAGGTTCGCGACCACGTCGCCCAGATTGTCGGGACGGACTCCGTATCAGGGTTTTCTATGGTTTTAAAAATAGTTTTTTCACCAACCTCAAACAAGTTTTAAACAGAATACAGGAATCTAGAAATAAAACTAAAAATACGGTTTTGATCATGTACAGGTTGTCTATAATCTGAGCAGGTAGATTTCTAAAATTTACAACATCCTGGTCACAAATCGACCGCAAACATGGGTTATTGGGACAGTTTCTAACTTCCAGAAATTGAGTTTTTACTAGATTTTGGAACTCATTTTTCGTCGCGTACATCGCGAATCAAAATAAACTAGTTGAGAGGACTTGCAGGGGGTTAGGTTGTGAACATACCTATTCAAGCGGTTCGCAAATCGGCGAAGAAACCACGAAGAAATCGCAATGTGGATTTGATGTCGCTGCTGCTAAAGCTGCTTTACTGCTGCTTCTGTCGCTGCTCTGCCTTGCACGGCTGCGCACGGCCGGTGGGCGCGGTCGACGGTGGCCAAGCCGATGATGTGGGGGAGGGAGGCACGCATCTAGGTTGAACGGCACAGGTTAGGGTTCACAAATTTTTCGTTAGGTTTTGCTATGGTCGTTGTATATATATACTTCGGCTATCCCTATCGAACCAAGGGGTCGGGCTTAAGAAGACTATTGTTCCCTTGCGGGAACAGTGGCATAAGGGCCCCCTTCTTTTTTTTCTTTATCTCTTTTTCTTTCTTTATATATGTTTCTAAGTATTCCTACTCTAATAATTTATAAAATAATTTATAAAAATTTCTAAAATCTCATAAATTATTTGAAAAATACTTAAGTAAAATATTTTGTAAAGCTACCATTTTATATAATATTTTGGAAACAGTAGCTATTCATAAAATATTTACTAAGTATAATCTTGGAAGTTTTACATCACAATAAAAATCTAAAACTAACAACTAAATTATCTTCTATAATAACTAAAAATTTATTATTCTTTTGCAAAAAAAAATTCTCCCTTCCATATATCATGTATAAATTATTTGATATATAAAAAACATCTTGGACTCCAAAAATCTTTTAAACAAACAAAATAATATATTAAAATAAGAAATATGCTTTTAAATTCAGGGGGTTTACAGATACATTAGGAAGGTTAGGACTGAATCAAAATATGAAGTAGGAACTGAACTCCCCAAGTGGGACTGAGGCGATGTCATATACACTGATACATAAACAATATATATATTATAGAAAGGGACTGAAACAAATCATTTACAGTAACTGATACATATAGATGCAAGTTCCCTCATCTTATTAGCTGACAGAAGGGATGATCAATATTATAGGACTAAACTTGATCAAGGCATAGACACTCACACAAATCCTAGCTCAACAGTTCAGTACACTCATGATACAAGCAGTCCCCATATTCATCCCCTCTTTAAAATCAGTCCACATTGCCCCCTCCCAATAAATATACAAATATATATATATATATATATATATATATATATATATATATATACAACAAGCAATATATATACCAAACCTAGAGTAGGGGTCCAAGTGGAATTTAGAGCCATGGGTATCCAATGGGTAATTTTGTCAAACACTTAGCGTGCATATCACGATACGCCATGATACACACTCCAAACGGATCCAAACTCGACTCGAAGCATATCCACATGTTCTAAATCACAATTAGGACCTAACAAACCTATTCACAAATTCTAGAAATCTCATTCTCGAATTTTCCCCAAAATGGGTCAAAATACAAAGAAAAAAAATCATCAAATGGAAAAAGAAGAGTCTGAACTTCTCACCATTGGCAAACCTAATGCATGGGGGTTCCTATTTGATGCATCTACACTATTTACTATGATTTAAAAGGTTTATAATGCATTTTACCTATTGGGAGATGGATTCCCAATGAAAAAGCCCCAAGATCTAGAAGCCCTCAAGCTCCAAGTGCTTCAATCCTTCCAAGCTTGCTTCTCGAGACCTCTACTCTTCATAGGAAAGATAATGGAATGAATTTGGGTCAATTTGGAGAAAATTTGGTGGTAGAAACAATTTGGGAAAAAGCTTCTGATTAGGGTTAGGTTTGGAATGAAAGGTGGAGGAAGAAGATGAAGTGAGGCTACAAATAGAAAGTGGGCTGCCTATTAGGTTTAAATTTGGATCATGGCTAATGAGAATTGTCCACCAAGCCCTCATCTTTAGTCATGACAAGATTAGGAAAAAAGCCTTTGTTCCTATTAGGTGTTTAGTCAAACTTTCTAATTAATCTTGCTAGTCTAACTAGAGGCTAACTAAATTTCAATTAGGCTAGTCCTAATAGTTCAGTTAGGTGGTCATGTCAACTCGGTTTAGGTCCTATAGGGTCACTAACAACTATTCTAACTAATGGATAACGACTAATCATACTCAATAATAAGCATATGCACTATATTAAATATTGTAGATAATTAACCCAAAATATGACTACTAGTTTTGAAAAAAATTATCACTCAAAATATCATTTGAATACCATTAGATACAATAATAACAAGAAATAGAAAAAAGTCAAAAATAACCCTCTTGGGGAAAAGTGGTAGTTACAAATCCTATTTTTTGAATTTTCTATCCTAGTAGAGGAGATTGATTTCCCTATCTTTGAATCGTTCATCAAAATTCAATATTGCTAAATTTTTTATCCCCTTTGTCCGTGAACAAATTAATTTGATCATCTTCCTTATAATGCCAAGGTTCTGGATTCTTGACCATACTCAAGTGATTTAATTTCAATCGTGACCTAGGTTTCCATTAAATTATTGCTCGTGCCTAGACTTCGATTATAATCTTCATCATATCTAAATACTATTTTGATCAAAATTAGACTGGCCTTATCCTTGATCATGTCAAAATTTTGATTAAGATCACGTGATGATTTAAATGCAATTATCAAGTGCCTAAACCTTTGATTTAAATTCATAATAATGACTAGTTCTGTGCTAATCATGATTTGATTTAGCCACTATTCTTCGTGTCTGTTCCTGCCTAGATGACCTGGAATGACTAGACGACTTTAATCCCAATAATCATGATTCTAATTGAATAAACCTTTACGTTGTGCCTAAATCTTGATTCTATAATCGCTCGTGCTTAGATTTCATTCCTAAAACATGCCTAGATTTTAATCTTCTCGTAGCTTTATCCTACATCGTGCCTAAACGATTTTAATTATTCCAAATTCCTAAGCACGTCCGGGCCTTGATTTTACTCATGACCAAGTGGTTTTGGCCCTTGGAAATTGATCATGCCAAACATTTGATTATCCCTAATGATGCCCAATCACATCGTTTCCATATTTGATCGTGCCTAAGGTATTGTCTAACCTCTCTATCGTGTTCTGACCCCTCTACCAACCTTAAATTTCGAGGAAACTTTTTTTAAGGAAGGTAGATTTGTAACCTCCGTTAACCTAATTCTTGGATTTTTAAATTTTTTGTATTTCTTTCTTTTGTTCTCTGAATTTTTCCAGGTCTTTGAAAACGAGAAATTTTATTATGAAATATATTTTCAGTCGTAATATGCTATCAGTATGTATTTTGAAAACCTATAGTTATAATGATTGTAAGTTATTTTTTTTCTTCTCATATTGGGTTTAGGCCAATTTCCGTCATAATGTTACCCTACCAAGTTAGGACTTGGATTGTGGGCTACAGCTTACAGTTAGCTAGTAATGGGTAGCTGGTAACTAATTGTGATTAACTAGTGATAATTTGTAAACTAATTGCTAGTGGTTAGTGTCGGAATTAGTTGTTAGTAATTTTCACTAATTTCCCTTCCTATTACATTTATATTTTGACATTAGAGTTTCTACCATACCCTATAAATATTGGACACCTCCAATATTTTACATCATAATAAAATTCTGAAACCCTAAGCAGATCTGTAGCCGCCAACATTCTGCCATCCCACTCCACCATACATCCTCTCCCCGACCCTCCTGTCTCCTTCCGTTCGACAGCCCTCCTGGCCGACGCTACACAGGGCCGGCCCCGCGGTTTGGGTTGCCTTAGCCGGAGCTAATTTTTGTTGCCCTTTATCCTTATTGAAAGATAAATATTTAATTTGGATTTTTGTTGGACCGGTCCTAAGAAAACTAAATGGCCTGGGGGGTTGCCCTGTGGAGGGGGTTGCCCAAGTCCGAAGTCTTGTCAGGCTTACCCCAGGGCCGGCCCTGACGCTACCCCGGCGCCGCCACCACCATTTCCTTCCTGCCCCCTGGCCAGCCACCATTGGTGAACTCTCGTCGCCCCTGCAACACACAGCTACACATGCCACCATTCACCACCTCTCTGTTCTACACCGCAATCGCCACCACGAGCCCATCTCCGACACCCACTTCTCCGCCTGCACGACCACCTATTTCCCCTATTTCCATCACCACCACTTCCCCTCTCTGATCCGGCCAACACCACACCAGCAAAACCACCCCAAAATATAGAAAGAAGAGAGAACCACCGGCACCCCACCATAGTCACCGGCCACCCACCAAAACCAAACCACCCCCAAGCACCACCGCAATATCATCACCATCACCATCACAGTAAAGGAAAGAGGAAAGGGGGTAGACCATCTCACCTGATCGCCCACAGCCGAAGCGCCCTCGCACACCCGATCGTCCATGTGTCCCCGACCAACCTAGATCCGCCGCATGGCCAAGACACACTCCTTTCCCATCGACCGCAGCATCATGATCCGGTATCGCCTCCAACTGTCGAGCCCCGCAACGCCGGTGCCACCATACCCCGTGGCCGATGCTAGTTGTGCGGAGCAATCGTGCCGACGCCTGGCTTCCCCCGCCGGCGTGAGCCACCCATGCCACGCCCTGCCGTCGAAGCCATCTCGGTAAGTCCCCTATGTTTCCATCTCGACCCCTCCCTCTCTATTTTCTCTCGCTCTCCCTCTCGTCTGTCCTTTTCGCTCTCATCTCCTCACTCTCTCTCTCACATTTTTCTAAGAATTTGAGGGGATATGTTGAGTGAAATTAGAGAACAGAGCTGAACCCCTGCCCCTTTTGATTTAAAAATATTAGTGAATATTAGTTTTTATTATTAGGTATTAATGATAATTAGGTTTGGGTTATTTTGGATAGGGTAAAAGTTTTGGGCTGGCCCCATTGACTGAGTTTTAATTTAAGATATTATGGGCCATGCTTGTCACTGGTTTTAAAAGTAAAATGTGTTAAAATGGAATTTGAATTATTTGATGACCAAACAGAACACCCTCTCATTGTTAATATAGGGTATTATTATTATTATTAATACTACTAATATTATTATGTGGGTTATTTATGTAGGATTAGGGGTTTATTAATAATACCAATACTATTGTTATTATTATTGCTATCCATAAGCATTAGGATTGCTATCCATAAGCATTAGGGTTACACTTATTAATATTACTTTGGTCGTTTGGGTTATTTATAAATGGGTTTCTGTTCTAAATTAGAATATGGTCTTCGGGCTTAAAGGCCCAATGTATATTTTATAATCTATTTATTATTTATTTTGGACTGGGCTTTAAGCTCAATATATGTAGATATATGTATATACGTATAATACTTATTTTTATTAAATACTTGGTACTATTAATAGCAATATTACTATTATAATCATTAATATTATGGTGAATATTATTTAAATAGGCTCACCCTACAATTATTTTCAAATTGGGTTTGGAGACCCTATATAAATTATTTTAGTATTTTTTTAATTTTTAAATATAATTTGGCTCGAAATTATATCTGACTAATCAGGGTTTTAGGCCTGGGCCCTATATTATTATGTTAAATACTTTGAGTTGGGCTATATGAATGTAATTAATTTTGGACCTACATGTATATATAATTTGGTTTAAATAATTCAAAATGATTTATGGGTTTTCAACTATTATCTAGAATTATTTTATAAATAAAATATAGTTTCAAATTGTTATAAATATTTTTCAAAGATAGGTTATATATTTATAGTTATTCCTTTTACCTTCAAATTATAAACCACGTCTATTATAGTCGCTTCCTATTTCTTGATTCCATTATCGTGTCCAAACTCTGATTTTGGGCATCTATATACCAAATTAGGCCATTTGGACTATAATGGACTCAATGGAATCACTTGTGCCATTGTTTGGGCCCATCTTGTGGAGCTTAACGTCGTATCTATTCAGTGTCGACACGTTCGTGTCGTATGCGTCGACTCCAACCAAATTAAGGCGAGTACATTCTCTGATAATTTCTCATTTATGGTATTTTCTATGTTTTCTATATTTAGTGTAGATATCCATGATCTCTTGACACATTGTTATACAGATTAGTATTTTCTGGGTCCCGGCATGAGATGTTATTCGTTGTATATCTTGGTGCATCTTGTGCAAGTCTCGTTGTTGTTCTTGTACTTGTATGGATACTGATTCTCGAGAAGACTTGCTACATTCTCCTAGAATCTTGTGTCATAACGTACCATGGTTGGATCCACTATACCAGTTGGGGATAGAGAGTATTAGTGTAGATGTGTGGTCAATACCCTCCTAGTGCATGTCTTATTTCTTGTGATTGTTAATCATACACCTCACGTATGATTAACCAGGCCATAAAATCTTGTGCAAGTTTCCAAGCTGGCCACATATCGAAGCTAGTACTCACTCACATAGATAGTATGGATTTCTAGACTCTTGTATATGATATAACCTGCTTTACTCGTTCTTACTCTTGTTTACAGTTTTACCATGCCATGCTACTTTCATGTACACTCTACTTATTCTTGTATATTCTCTCTATTTACTGTTACATAGTCCACATCATTTACCGAAACTGTTGTTAAAAATGTACTTCACTCCAATCTTGACTGGATGACTATTTTTTTAGGTAATGTTATGCCCCACACCCTGGACTTCTTGATGACATATATCGATGTACCTTTGATCGTGAGTTGACCTCTGGGGAGCTCTAGGCCATATTCTTTGTCTAAATTTATGTCTTCTTCATCGGATATGTCTTTGATACATTTTCTTGTCATATATGATCATTTTATAAATTCTATTTTTGTCTTTCTTTTATATCTTTCTTAATTGTATGTGATTTGAGTACATGTTATTTAATGGATCATAGAACTGTTGAAATATTTACTGGGTACTTGACAGTGTTCTAGCGCCGATACTACAACGTAGGCTAGGCGTGGCCCACGTACTCGTGCCCGAATATCTAGGTGCAGGTCGTGACAGAATCTGACCATGCTCCTTTATTTGTTTTCTTCCGCTCCTATACAACCAATTCCAAAAAGCAATTCTGCTTCCTATCTTTTTGGACAGTACATCCAACTTTAAAACCCACTATTGCTGAGGCTTGGAGTTCCATCTCCCATCCCAATCACCTTGTACAAATTGGAATTCATCTTGCGGCTGTCAGAAGAGCTCTGTCGAAATGGAGCCACGCCACCTTTGGGGATATATATCAGGCCGTTAAGCAGGCGGAGGATAGAGTTGCGGCGACGGAGGTTGCTTTCGAAGCTACCGCATCTATGCACCCACAAATCCTGGAGGTGCAGTCTCTTCTCAAGCAACATATTCAAATCAAAGATTCTTATTGGAAGCAGAAAAGCTTGTCTCAAATGGGATCTACAAGGTGATCGTAATTCAGCTTACTTTCATGATTGTTTTAATAATAAGCGCCGGCGACTGCACATTCCGCTTACTTCCTCCCTGCGGCTACTACGGATGATGAAGCCTTCATGTCAATGAACCCCAGCCCCATATCGGATGCGGAGAATGTGGCGCTGTCAGCTAAACCTACTATGAATGAGCTTGTAACCCATATTAGATCATCTTATATTAACCACAAGTGGATTTAAAAGTTGCCATACCGATTAATATTTAATTTCTAAATTTATTTACCTTCTATACAATAAAGGTTATTGTTATATTATCATTTGCATGCTCTATTTTAAATTAAGTCAATAATATAGAGATGAGATTACGTTATATATTAAGATTAAGATCTTAATTGTCCTTATCTTAATATGGATATAAATAAGGCCCCTTTTATTTTTATATTTAAATTTATGGTTAAGATGAAAAGAATAAAATTTTTAATTAAATAAAATAAACTAAAACTTTCCCTTCATATCTTTAAATTTAAAATTTCCCAAATCCTTATTTAGATCGGAGAGCATCCTCATCTAACTGAGCAAAAGCCAATATATAAACCACTGTACTCTCCAATACAATTAAACAAACACCTACAACATTCCCATCCCTTGACCCTGTCGTCGCCGTCGTGGCATTGGCGCCAACCCATCGACCCGACCATCGCCACTTTCCCGTCTCACTAACCGCTTCCCCCGTCTGGGCCGCCAACCCATCGACCCGACCATCGCCACCGCTAATCGTCGTTCCCGTCTCAAACCGCTTCCCCCGTCCGGGCCGGTGACTGAGTTACCAGCGCCACCATGGCCTCCAACTGTCATCCCCGTCCCCTCATCACCATCACCATGGCCGAACCACCAACACCACTTCTCCGTCCACTCTCCAGACCCTGACCACCGATCACACCAGATCTCCACCATTCTCACCAATTGCTACCACCCTCTGCCAATACCACCCGCCTCCTCTACAATAACTTTGGGCGACCACCCTCTGCCAATACCACTCGCCTCCTCTACAACAACTTCGAGCGACCCCGTCTCCGCAGCCATCATCACAACCATCCCACCAGATCACTCCGACCCCGTCCCTGCTGCTAACACCGACTTCACAGTGGTGCCACCCACACCCTCATCCCCACTTCTCGCCGTCATCGAGCCACGGTCCCAACCCCACGCTTGAGGCCGCACCCGACCGCCGGCAACACCCCAACCGACTCCACCTTGGCCGCCACTCTCCGGGAAAGGAACCCCAAAACCATCCATCACCACCACCACTCACATGTGTCGCGAGTCACCGTGCTTGTGCCAAACGCCGCGCAATAAATTCTCTCCGCCGTTGGCGAGCTCGAGCGTCCGCCGCGACCGCCCGACCTCGACCGAGCGAGCGTTGCGGTCCCGTCAGCAGCTAGGGCCCCCGCTGCTCGCAGCCATCCCCTGCCGTCGACGAATCGCCCAACGTCGCCTCCAACGGAGCACCGCTTGCCGGCGATCCTCCTCTGCTGCCACTCTCCGCCCGATCACTCCTCCAGTGCCGAGCCTCGCACAGTCAGGCGAATACGGTCGAGCCTCCCTTCTGGGGAGTCTTCCATACTCCCAATCCCTTCTCTAGCGCCACCGGTAATGGCCCCTTCTAGCCTCTTCCATTCCCCTTCTTTTGTTTCTTTCTGGTTATAAAAACTTCTCTTTCCAGAAAGAAGAGGATTTGTATTGGTTTTGTTTTATTTTATTTTTTGTTTTAAATTTATTAACCGGTTGGATCAGTTAGCTAATAGAAGTAGGGCTTGGCCAAAGTTGGGCCGGGGTCCAAGTTTAGGAAGCTGGGCCTTAGAGGCCAAGAAGAAAAAGAAGAAGGGATTTTAGTGAATCAACTGGGCTTTGATAGCTGGGCTCAAATAAAATTAGGTATATATTTTCAAATAACAGATACAAGTATTTTAACTTATATATAAAGTATTTTTTTTATAGATTTGATTGATTATCATATATGACTTTTGACCTATAAATATTATTATAGTGTATTTTTTTTTATCTAATTAAATGATGTCTTTTTGACCTAAAATGATTCTAGATTTTCATTTGTTTTCCTACAATGTTTTGACTATATATATATATATATATATATATATATATATATATATATATATATATATATATATATATATATATATATATATATATATATATATATATAATTTTATTAGTTTGTGCTTGACTATATAAGGTAATTTCAAAGCTCAAATATATTACTATATCGTTTTATGGCATTTTAAATATAGTCCTTGACCTAAAACTTTATTTTGACTAAATTGGGTTTAGCCCTAAAACCATTTTCTAAATTTTCAAGTATTTATTTAAAATATTTTGAATAATAAAAACATAGATTCTATTGATTATAATAAATTTTCTAAATATATTTTGTCGGTATTTTTAAATACATCTTTTGACCCAAAAAATGTTATTATATTACTTTTCCATTTATATAGTTTTCAAATATAGTAAATATTTTCCAAAATAGTTATATATTATTTATGAATTTTCTCCTTGATTATCAATCTTGATTGTGACTAGTCATACGTTCTTATTTTGCGTGATTTTGACTACTTCATTTTGACCCTAGGCTAACCGGACTATGCTGGACCCAACAAGATGGTTTGTTTCACCAGCTAAGGATTCCAAGCGAGTACATTTTTTAATAATTTTTATAATTGATAACTTCTATGATTTGTGTAGTTAGTATTGTCTTACATTGATTTTCTGTTTGATTCTCGACACGATGGTTACACGATGTAGTATGTATGGATTCCTTTCATGTTATATTTCGTGATTACTATGTTCGTGATTAATTTTCATGTTCATGACCTGTTTGGATCCATTAGTACTATTCGAGCGGAGAAATACAATAGTAGACATGTAAATACGACTTATTCCATCCCATTGGTCTAATTGTGCCTGATAGCAGTCGCACACTCCAGATACGGGGTGTCAGATTTATCCCTTAGCCTTTTACATGTCGAAAGTAGTACTTCAACTCACTAGTTAGATGCAGTCTTACTATATGTTATTATTTCTATTTTGGCCATTTATTACTGTTCATATACTTGTATTTATTACCATGCTCTTCTCCTTTTACTCAAAAGTTTTATGCCATGATTCTCTGCTTATCCACCAGTCATGTATTTTGTTACTATTTACTGCTTTATAGACTTTGTCAATTGTTGAAACCGCTGTTAGAAATGTGCTCATTCCATTCCTGACTGAAAACCAATTTTTCAGGTTAGTCGTGGCTACTCTTAGTATTGGAGGGTACAGGTGTAATTGAAGGCCAAAATCCTAGAAGATTAGTTAGATGGTTTAAAATATTATATTAGATTTTTGAGATATTGTATTTTCTTCAAATGTAAACTTTGAATGTTATAAATGGATATAGTTTTGTGAATAAAAAATAAATTTATATTTGATGAGCTTTTGTTTATTGTGGGCTAGAGATCGTACTAACATCGATACCGCGGCGTAGGCTGGACTTGCGCACACACTCGTATCCCGAAAAGTGGGAGCGGGTCATGACAAGTTTTTTGGTGGCCCATGCAGGTCAGTTTTTGTAATTTATGCGAACCCGTGGTAGTATCGTTTTAGTCATACTACTGCGAGCCTGTGGCTAGGAAGTGCACATTTATAATTAGGATTGATGGCTAGGACTAGGAGTCTCTTATTTAATTTGACTATTGGGTAGTTAAGGTTGCTAAATAGGCATATGACTTAGCCAAGGATTCATTGAATTATAAACCCTATTAGATGACTTTCATAGGAGGACACACTATTTTGTTTCAATATGATAGTATGATCAATGGTGGGTAGACCATTTCGCTTGGTAAACTTGGCCTTCTAGGATTCAATTCCTAATCTTTATCATTTGTGCAATTTTATTTCTACTTTCTCTAAAGAATTGTCATATCGTAAGTTCGTATTACTTATATATTTTTTTCCTTTGGAATTAAGGAATAATTTTAAAAATAATTTCTCATTCAATTATGTCACCCCCATTTCCTATATTTCGTATTTATACTCGTAATTTGATTTTTGGCACGTATTTTATTTTCTCGACTTGTGGATTCGGGTTCTCGTAAATGGGTTTTGGACCATGGCTTGGTTTTATTTTGTGGAGTTGGTTTGATTTGGTTTGGTTCATCATGAGTGGAACACCTTAGCCTATTCTCCACCTCCATTCCATCACAACCACCCTCATTAAAACCCACCAACTTCTTCTCTCTCCTCCATAACTCCATTAATTTCTTTCAACTTCTTTTTCTTCCTTCTTCCACACAACTCCCCAACCCATAGGCAAGTGCACCTTGCCATCAAATAAGCACCACTTTTATTTGTCCATTAACTAGATTAGGCCATGGAGAACAACTTTAGAACTTGACATTTTGTGATTTGGAGCTTTCGTTCTCCTAGATCTAGGTTTTAACCATTTTCGAAAATCCTTGGTTTTGATCTATTAAACTTTGATTTTTGCTTGTTTTGATGCTTCCATGTGGAAGAGAATTCAATTTTACTCAAATTAGACCTTTGAAAATCTAGAATTGGCTTTGAATTGACAAAGTTATGAAGAATTGAAGTTCTTGGTGTTCTTGGACCTGCTCTCGGCCAGGAAGAACATCCCTCTGCCTTGCGCTCTTTAGCGCATGGCCGGTTGTGCACCCCCGGCCTGTGCTCTTTAGCGCAGGGCCGATTGCGCATGACCTCAGCCAGTGCTTTGCGCTGCGCTGGATTGCGCTGGCGCAAGCCATCCATGCGCAAGCCAGCCATGCGCAAGCCGACCTCTGCGCAAGCCAGCCTTGCGCAATCCACCTCTGCGCAAGCCAGCCTTGCGCAATCCACCTCTGCGCAGTCTACCCTTGCGCAAGGTAACCCTTGCGCAAGGCAACTCTTGCACAGCTCTTCCATGCGCAGTACATACCCTGCGCAGCCCAACCCCTGACCCCCCTTGCACAACCCACTTGTCTATGATGAATTGTTTATTTCTTTAAGCTTGGCTCTTCTATAGCCCTGTATATTGATATTTTATTAGATATTTTACGCCCATTTTATATCCTTACGCCTTTTGTCATGAACTTGATTTTTACTTAATACGTTTGGATTGACTATTGTACTTGGCATGGTATGACAAGGAACTAGCATAACACGACAGTGACCCGTAGTGGTGCACGCCTAACATGACCAACCTGACATGACAGTGACCCGTAGTGGCATACTCCTGACAGTACCCTGACATGAATTATCTTGATAACTTGATAGTGGCCCGTGGCAGCGCACTCCTGACTTGACTTGACTTGTAACTTGTAACTTGACTCGTATAATCAACTTGACACCGTGGGTGTTCCTGCTTGCTTGCTTGTACAATCCACTTGTCTTGTCTTGCATCATGTCTAGGACGTGACTTCCTGGGTACCACGGCCAGGGACTCGCGCTAAATTGGATTAGGCTAATGATTAGATCAAACTAGAACATGGAGAATTCCCAGTCACAGGCAATCTCGTTATCTGGGCGCTTTAATGGACTTGTAGCTTGCCGACGAGTAGAGCACATTTCCAGCACACTGTCATGTGTTGCACCCTCTAAGTCACCTAAGGGTACATTTGTCTCCCGGGCAATGTACCCACCTATAACTCTCAACCCGCGGAAGGATAACTGGATAGTCTGCAGGGCTTGGGACTGGAATTCTCACTTGCATCTTGTTAGTAATTAGGTTTATGATAACCCTAGTTAGTTAAAGTAGTAAGCCGTAGTATTTGTTTGGCCGATTTACGAATGGATGGTGTCCAGCCTTGTCTAAGTCTTGTCTAGCTCCAGTACCTGCTATCTCCTGAGCATGTTTGTTTTACTTATCTTAACGATAAATGAGTAGAGACAGTGAGCTATTCAGGCGAAGGGTTACAACCCCGGTCCTTGTCTGGTTTAAGGATTGTAACCTGGCTCCCGGAATGGTTCCACGTCCCAAGTCGTTTATTGCCCTGTGTACTTTACTACTTGTACTTCTTTTATTCTTATGTTCTGATATGCTGGCTTTTGTGCTTATTTGTGGCCTCCTTTGTGGCACTTGCTCTTTCTGGGGTTTGACCCAGCTGGTTTTGTGTGGCCAGATTTTGGAGCAGCTCCCGAGGATCTACCGAGCTTCCAGCCCAATGGTGACAACTAGACGGAACCCGGGCCAAGAGTGGGTTTTCCTTTTTGTTTCACCCACTTATATGTAAATTTATTCTTTTGAGGCGTTTAGCCGACGAGCACCTGTTAGCTCGATGCACATTTACTTACTGTCTGCCTACGGGCTGTAAACATGATTAACAAATCCTAGGGTTGATCATGTATGACTGAACTCTTGCTAGTCCCATCATTTTGTACGACTAGCTTCATGATCATCCAATATGTAATATTTGGGACGCCTTATATATATATATTTGATGCTCTAATATCTTGTAACTCTGTTAATTGCTTGAGATTGAGACAATAGGCTTGACCTTAAGAGACTGCTGGCTTGTAGTAAACCCTCATATCTAGACAGCCGTGGCCGTATAGTTGAGATGTATTCTATTTCAATATACGTAGCTGGCTATGTCTGCCCCCGCTCTCCAGTATTCTGGTTCTGGGGCGTGACAAATTACCTAAATATTAACCTTGAGTTAGTTTTGATTCAATGTTTTCCACTCAATCATTGAATATTGAATATCCGTGAAATATGAATTAGAAGATTTTTACTTATTTTGGTTTCAATTATTATCCTTTCTAATCAATTTTCTTCTCAAGAATTGGTACTTTTAGGATAGATACATACAATTTTCCATCATGATCAATTTGTTTGAATTTCTGGAAGTTCTTTTGAAATTCTTATGGATATAGTTGGAAGAATATTCGTTGACTTACAATGGCAAGACAGAAGTGCACTATCGCCAATTATTTGATTTATCGAGACTATGGGTTCAATGCAGCCAGTAGCGCACTGACTTGACATGATCCCTATCGAATATTATAAAAACTATGTATTAATTATCCTATTTGATCTTTGAGTTATTATGTCAATATTGGATAGAGTTAATAAAATATTCAATATCATATCATAGTTGAGTCCGAAACCAAGGGCTTACTGCAGCGAGGTGTACACTTGCGAGGCATAAATTCTCGATAAAGTGACTTCATTTATACATACAATTTTCGAATATTATATAGACTACGTCCTTTTTGGCATATGACTATTGATTTTAAAATTTGCAATTTCATGCATTCACTTAAAATTCTGATTTAGCCTTTATTCTTTTATTTTTATATTTTATTTTCATATTGTTATTTGTCTTCCTTGTAATCTTTTAAACCTATTTATGAACTCCTTCCACTAGATTCATAATTATACCTAGATTATGATTCTATGATTATGCCTACATAACTGATCGTGCTAAAACGATTTAGATTTGGATCATCCTTAACGACTTTTCGCAACTATACTATTTTGATTATATTTCGATCGTGTCAATTTGCATATTTTGCTAGATTTTTATTTTGTAATCGTGCCTAAATGATTTTGCTTAATATAGTTAATCGAGTTAATCATGCCAAACAAATATAAATTTTGATCGTTCCAAAATGACTTCGATCAAGACTAAACTATTTGACTATAATCATAATTGTGAATATACTTCAACTCAATTATTGCTAATGTTTATATTTATATTCCCTATGATCATGACTATTTTGATCTTGTTCATGCTAGTATAATTTTTGATTTTAATCATACTTAGATGACTTGCATGATTAGCCTTCATCGTAACTATATCCTACTTGTATTTAAGTAATTTTAACCACGTTTATACTCTGTCTAAATTTTGATTGTTGACCATGCCTATATAATTCCAACAGTAGTTAATCGAGACTAATAACTTTTCTTGTTTAACGAACCTTATTTCGATTATATCCTTGACCATTGTACCTAGGCCCTTTAGAATATAATTTAATCGTGCCACGTGGTATCGTTTTAGTTCGACCCTATTCACGATCTAACTTATTTCGATCATTGATCATCCATTTCCTGACCATGACTAATCGTGCCCTTTGAAAATTTGAGGAAAATTTTTCTAAGGTGGGTAGATTCTTCGATTGATGAATTGTCCGTGAGGTTATTGTTAGCTTTTGTGTCGAATTTTGAAAACATTTTAGAGCATTTTAGGATTCAAGACCATCGCCCAAGGTTCCAACACAAAGCCATACCTATTTGCCGCTTCCATTTCCACCCTAGTTGATCGATGCTCTTATTAAATAAGTTTTCCTTTTCATTTCATCTATTTTATCAATATTTTCTTATCATAATCTTACCATCTTTTTTGCCGATCAACTAAGTCCGTCTATGTCACTCCCGGTTCCCGATATACGTATTTGCCTTCTTGATTCCTGTATATGGCATATAGTATTTTGTGCATGTGCACCATTTTAATTTATTTTTCTATTAGTTGTTGCATGTAGCCACAAATCATGTCATTAGTTAAAATGGTTAAGAGCATGCTTAAGATTAGGGTTTTCATAAGCCAACCCAACACTACTATATATATATTTTCTTCCTTTTCTCTCTCCTAATAACTCTTCATTCAGTTCCCTCAACCACCACCACCATTAGGCAAGTATACCTTGCACTAAATGGAGAGATTCTTGCATTTTTTTATTTTTTGATTTTTTTCTTTGATATGATTTGTCTATATTGTTTTTCTCATCATCCCCTACAAGTTTAGTACTTAGTATTTTCGGTTTTGATAGCTATTTTTGAGTAGATCTATGTTCCAAAAACTAGGATTCATGTGTTTTTATGGTTTTGATCTATCCAACTTACTCTTTTTTGAAAACTACTTCTTTCATGTTGTAGAGAATTCAATTTTATTCAGTTTAGACCTTTATTTTGCCCAATTTTAAGTCCTATAGCCCAAGTTATGGACATTGAAAGTTTCTAAAACTCCATGGCCAAAAGCTTGCTGGTAGGGACGACACCTCGTACACCTTGCGCACGTCGCGTACTTCGTGCGCACCTCACGCACCTCGTGCGCACCTCAAACACCTTTTGGTCCGTGCACCTTGCACCTCGTGCACCTTTTGGTCTGTGCACCTTGCACCTCGCGCACCTCGCGCACCTTTTGGTCCGTGCACCTTGCACCTCGCGTACCTCGTGCGCGCCTCGCGCACCTTTTGGTCCACGTACCTTGCACCTCGCGCACCTTTTGTTCCGTGCACCTTGCACCTCGTGTACTGTTTGGTTCGCACACCTTGCACCTCGCGTACCTCGTGCGCACCGCGCACACCTTTTGGTCTACGTACCTTGCACCTCTCGCACCTTTTGGTCCGTGCACCTTGCACCTCGTGCACCTCGCACACCTCGTGCACCTCATGCACCTCGCACACCTCGTGCACCTCACGCACCTTGTACCTTGCACCTCGTGTACCTTGCACATTGCGCCATGCGCCTTTTGCCAATGCGTCATTTGTGCCACTTCATGACTTGCGTGCGCTTCATACCCTAAGTGCGCAGTGCCTTCTAGTTTCTCTTCCATCTTGTGGCACGATCTTCATTCCCGACCTAACTATCTATGTGTGTGCTGGACTAATGCATGTACTGAGGTACAATCTATGTGAGCCCCGATATGCTATCTTATGTGTGAAATGTTCCTACACGATATATGTCTGTACATCCAATGCCTCTAGCACTTACATAATGAATGGTCGGTAGCAATGACGTGGTTTGTGTAGCGTGCTCACTAAGGAGGGATCCTTATGTATGACTCCTTGAGCCAGTATGGATCATTTCTTGGGGTACTCGTACTATGTACGACATTTAGGAGAATGAGCATGTGACCACGGCATGTGAATCTTGAGATTAACCTAGGGTTAACTAGGCAACTAATCTGGTAGATGCATTCGGCAGGAAGAATCTCGAGATCGTGCCATACTAGCTACCCTAGGTTCCGTCCTGACGTGCCGGGTTGGCCTCCACGGACATGGTTTCATCCGCTTATGGTGGATGACTATATCCGACTCCTATGTGCTATGTGTTATATATTTTAGCGCGGTAGTCTTACGGGGGACCGGTGTATGATCAAGGTGCTATGTGTTTATATATATATATATATATATATATATATATATATATATATATATATATATATATATATATATATATATAAAATTTGGATTGGCTAGTCCTGCTGGAACGACACGATCTGAGGATTCCTATAACATCATTGCGGGGATAACCCCTCCAAATATAAAAAGCTGCATGAATGAATGGCCGCTTAAAAAATGACTTGACTATGCCTTGTACCTTTCGATAGTAGCCGAGGGACATGGACTGTCATGGTGCGTGGTCCAACCCATGTCCTTGTTTGGTTGTTGGGTTGGGCTATCGTGCTATGATAGGCTGTGGACCGAGGTTACGACCAAAAGCTTTTTTATTATTATTACTATTTATTATTATGCTTGGATTTTATCTCAATTTTTTGTGCTCCCTTGTGGTACTTGCTATTCGGGGCTGACTCCGCTGGTTTTGTTTGGCCAGATCACGTAGCAGAGCCAGAGGATCCGACTTTCCTCCCTGGCGTCAATGGTGCATACTAGGAGCATGGCTGGCGGGGGACTCGAGCGGGTTTCTTCTCCACCACTCTAGTATTATTACTTAAGTTCTGGCGTTTAGCTACCGGCACCTGTTTAGCCGGTTGTTCTAGATATTTTGCCTTCTTACATAATTGTAATTAAATCAGAATACAGCTGACTACAATTATGTACCGATGATTCTCTGGGCTAGCTAACTTATAAAGCTAGTTCTCCATGATTATTTTGATGAAGCGTCGGGGACGCCTTACTGCTTTATCTTATATGTTCATTAATTATTGCTTCTTGCTTTATTGATTGAGACATAGATGCTCTGTGGGACCATAGGAGACTTGATTGTAGCACGCACCCCCTAGTCTCATGACAGCCACGATTGCCGTATGACGTTTATATACCTCATATGGAGTAGCTGGCCTAGTCACTCTCCGTATTTCGGTACTGGGGCGTGACAGTCTATCCCAGAAGTCCTTAAATTCGAGGACGAATTTATTTCCAAGGTGGGTAGATCTGTAACTCCTCTTCCCGAATTTTCAAAATTTTATTACTTTATTATTTATTTTATTTTATTTATTGTAATTTTTTTCAAAAATTCGTTACAGCCTAGGCCGACGGCGTCCGCCCGGTCTTCTCTCTCTCGTTCCCTCCTCGTATGGCGAACCCCCTCCGGGCTTGTCCAGGCGACCCCCCCGACCTCATCGCGGTCATCGGCCCGCACTCGCCTGCCCCTTGCCTAGATCCGCCTCCCCTCTGCCATTTCCGTCTCCCCCGGCTTCCCCCAGCCGCCCCCCTCGCCAGGCGCGACACGGCCTCTCCCGGCGCCATCCGCCCCCCTTGCCGTCCTAATCGGGCCCCAGGACGTCTCCATCCAGCGCCGATGCGTCGACCGGAGCTCCTCTCCCTTGCCACACCTCCTCTTCTCCGACAGCTGCATCCTCTCTCTCCCGGCCCTCCACTCGGCCATCCTCGGAATCGGCCTTTGGCGGGAATTTCCAAAATTCGATTTTGAATTTTGAAATTCCCGCCCTCCCTCCTAGCGGCGCTATCTTGCTGCCTCGAGGCACGCAGCTATGCGCCCCCCCGCGTCTGGGCGCATACCCTGCTGTGGGCGCATACGGCAGCCCCCTCGCCGTGGGCGCATATGCCCCTCCCCAACCCGTGGGCGTATATGGAGGCCCCCATCCTATTCTGCCTGCGCTTGTGCCCCCTTCCCGGGCGGATATGGCCCTCCGGCCCCCTTTGCAGGCACATATGCCGGCAACCTCTCCACAGCTCATGCAGTGGGCGCATACGCGGACGCATACCCTCCATCGTGGGCAAGGTTGTGAAAAGCGCTAGGCGCTAGTCGGGCGGACACCTTCCGCCTAGCGTCTAGCCCATCTAGGCGGGTGCCTAGGCGGACGCCTAGATCTAGGCGGTTCAAAAAAATAAAAAGAAACCAAAAAAATCTACTAAAAATTGTAGAAAAAAATCCATAAAACCCCAAAACATGCATAGTTGGATGTCAGGGGGATTAGACGGGCGCCTAAGCGGACATCGGGCGGGCACCCAGCGCCTAGCGCCTAGGCGGTCTAGGCGGACGCCTTTTAGAACAGAGATCGCGGGTCACAAACGATCGCCCTTATGCGGGCGCAGATGGGCCCCTTCTTCCATCCTATGCGGGCGCGCATGGCATCCAGTTTGGTGGAGTCATCTGTGTCGACCCCTCTCTGGACGCTCTTGGCACTTCTTCTTCTCCGTCGGACGCATTCGACGTCACTTCCCCTGCAGGCGCTTCCGACCTTGGGATCTTTAGAGATGCCCCCCTTCAGGCAGTTAGGCCCCCTGCCGGCATCCCAGACAGCGGTGGCCACCTACCCCCTTCTCCCCTCTCCATCCCCTCTTCTTCGCTACCGGTTGCGCGTGGTTCTTGCGCCAGGCCCTGAGCCACTCCTGTCCTTCCTCCAGCATCGAGCATGCCCTTATGCGCCCACATCGTGATCCAATCCCCCACCCCCCCGTGCGCCCTCTCCCGGACGACCTCATCGCTCTCATCCCCAGCATGGCCCCAGCCTCCCGGCCGACCGTAGCACCAACCCCTTCCTGTTCCCCCGTACGGCCAGCCACCTGTTTGGCCAGCGGCTCACCCCTTAAGGCGGCTACTCCGATGCCTTCCTTCGCCGACAAGCTTCGCCCTGACAGGGCGTCCAAGCAGGGTCTCCTGTTCCCGGACGTCCCCCTCCCCGACGTTGTGTATCCTCCGGAATCTCCCATGCCTACGGTGCCCTTCTCCGACCAGGAGCTGAACTCGCTGGCCTCCTCTTTTCCCTTCTCTTTTGTCCTCAAATTCTCCTAAGGCTGCCCTAAACTCTCCCGGATCCAGGAAGTCATCGCCAGTTGGCGGCTCACGGCTGAATACAGGGTAGCCCTCTCGACCCGAGGCATATTCTGCTCCACCTCTTCTCCGATCTTTACCACAGGACCGTGTGGTCCAAAGGCACCAGTAGAGTTGATTCCCACCAGATAAAGATAATCAAGTGGTCAGCAAACTTTAACACTAAGGAAGACTCAGCGATGGTTGCTGCCTGGGTGACCCTCCCCAATCTTCCACTAATTTGCTTCGTTCCGGCGGCTCTCAAGCGTATAGCCAACTCTTTCGGACATACGTGGCTACCGTCACAGAAACCAGCAATCTGACCAAAGCCCACTACGCCAAGATATGTGTGGAACTCGACCTCACCTCCGAAACCCCAACCACATCCTCCTTGAACTAGGCAACCAAACTCACATCCAGCAAATTATCTACGACAATCACATAATCTTCTGTTCCCACTGCCATCTGCGCGGTCACCTCTCAAAGCATTGCTTCTGTCTCCATCCAGAGCTAAAGAAGAAACCTGTGCGGAAAGAATCCCACCCCATAGGGGACAAGCATCAAGTGCTTGCCCAACCCCCCTTGCTTCCTCTATCGAACTCCCACACCTGGATCAATTCCAGTGAAGGCAAATCTGGCAGAAGCGCCTCCTCGGACAAGGCAGTTATCCCCTACCACCCACCAAATCTACACCTTTCCAACCAGTTTAACACCCTCATTTTAGAAGCGATCGACCATGACCAGGAGATTCCCGCAGTCTCTGTCGTAGTCCTGGGACAGGACTCTGAGGACACCAGCGACACCCCCCCGGTGGCCGCAGAGGAGACCCTCCAAGAACTTTCTAACGCCCCAGACCACCTCGCCTCCCACGGAGCCGCCGTCGTCGACACCCTAGCTATTCTAGGGCCATAGCAAGTCCTGAGAGGACTCCAGGTCCTTACAGCAGGTTTCCCGCTCCAGTCGAAAGGTGACCAGATTGGCATCTCCGACGACAGCCTCCTCTTTCCTTCGGAGGAAGCCGATCTCGACTCCGCTGGAGAATCGGTAGATCACCACGAAGACACCCTCCTCAACACCCTCGAGGACTCTATCCTTGGCACATCCACATCGACGGTGGGAGAGGCATCCACCACTACCAAAAAATCTGATAAGAAAGGGACTGCAAAGTCCCCGACCATGCACACCAGGTCCGCAACCAAGCGGACCAACCGACCCCCCAAGCATCTTTAATGCTAAACATTCTCTCCTAGAATGTCCGCGATCTGGTGAACAAACCAACCATGAGGAGAATCACCAGCCTTAAGAAGACTCACAAGATCGACATCCTGATCATCATTAAACCCAAAAACTCCTATAAAAGACTCAAATCCATCCAACTGCAGTTAGGATTTCACTCGGCCATTGCTGGCAGACACAACATTTGGATCCTATGCTCGAATGACGTCAAGATTGGTGTCATATTGGACTTCAGCAAGCCCTATCTTACTGGATGGAGCACCCTATGATTCCCAAGCGTGCTATCCTGTCTGTAGTCTATGGCAGCTGTGACATCGCTGAGCGCAAGCACCTCTGGAACGACCTCCTAGACATCCACCATCACCACCACAACCTCCCGTGGCTTTGCATAGAGGACTTCAACGCTATCACTTGCAGAGAAGAGAAGACTGGTGGCCGCCCTCCCCCCATTCGGCCATGCAAGGTTTCAACAACTTCATCTTCAACTCCCACCTTTCCCCTCTTCCGTTCACCGACAACGCCTTCACTTGGTGCAACATGCAGGAAGGTGACCGCCGGCAATACTCCCGCCTTGACAGGGCCCTTACGAACGCCCACTGGCAAGGCATGGGGACTACCTCTAAGCTTTCTTACCTTAATGCCATCGAATCCGAGCATGCTTCCTTGCTAGTTGGTATTACTAGCATATCCAGCCAGTACACCAAGAGTTTTCGATTCATGGACTTCTGGAGCAAACACCCCCAATTCTTGGATGTAGTCACGGAAGCATGGAACAGTGCGGACTCCCCCGACCCTCTTACCCGGGTAGCCAACAAACTCAAGGCCACGAGGAAAGCCCTCGCGGTCTGGAGCAAGCAAGCTTATAGGGATATTTTTCAAGCCATTCGTGAGGCTGAGGATGACGTTACTCGTGCCGAAGTCAGATACATGACCGACTGCTCGCCTGCAACCAGGAACGCCCTTAACCTATCCAAAGCTATCTTCAAATTTAGGCTTAAAGTAGAGACCGACTTTTGGGAGCAGAAAGCGTGGCTCAAATGGGACAGCGATGGGGATAAGAACTCGAGCTACTTCCACGCTTGCGTCAACGATCGCAGACAGAAACTCACTCTCTACCATATTTCTGACGAAAATGGGATCAGCATCAGCGATCAAAATGGTATCCAAGCGGCATCCGCGAAGTTCTATTCCTGGCTTTCCTTGAAGGAAGAGGTCCTCAGAGACAACACCTTCCTGGAAGAGGTCCCCCACCTTATTAGCAACACAGACAACATCCAGTTAGAACAGCCTCCCTCCGAACAGGAGGTGAAAGATGCCGTATGGGCCCTTGACGAATACAGTGCGCCCGAATCTGATGGGTTTTCGGGGTTTTTTTTCGTACATACTGAGATATCATCAAGGCGGACATCCACAAAGCGGTCTCTGCTTTCCTCCAGGGAGCTACCTATTCCAGAGCCATCTCGAGCACCATCTGATCCACATCCCGAAGAAAGATAACCCGGAGACATTCAAAGATTTTTGACCCATCAGTCTTTGTATCTTGACAAACAAAATTATATCCAAGATCATCGCCTCCCGCATGTCAGCCCTTCTACCCAAGATCATCTCGGAGGAGCAGAGTGTAGGGGAGAAATATCTAAGATAACATCATGTTGGCCCAGGAGTTAATTACCTGCATGAATCTCCCAGCAAGGGGGGGCAACATAGCCATCAAGTTGGACATGGAGAAAGCTTACGACAGACTAGATTGGCAATTCATGATCTGGGTCTTCAGAGCCTTTGGATTTTACGAAACCTGGACCAACATCGTGTGGAGGTCGATCAGCAACTCCTGGTTCTCCACGGTTATCAACGGTCAGGCGGATGGCTTCTTCAAATTGACTCGTGCGGTTAGGCAAGGAGATCCTTTATCTTCCACCATGTTTATCATTACAGCAGACGCTTTGAGCAGAAACCTTAATAAGATGGCCAACACCCCCAACTTCCAGTACTATCATACCGCCAGCGGATGCCCGATCATCACCTACCTGGCATTCGCTGAAGATATCCTCATTTTCTCTTCCGGGGACGTCGGGTCGGTGGAAGTAATCCACAACACGGTGTAGAGATACGCCAGATGCTCGGACCAGAAGGTCAACCCGGACAAAAGTATTATCTACACCGACCACAAAATCAGGAGAGAGCACGCAGCCAGTCTCTCCAACTCCACTTCTTTCCCCATCAAGCATCCCCCTTTCCACTACCTTGGATGTCCCCTCGTGTATGGTAAATCCAATACTGGTATTTTTGAGAACCTGATCAATCGCATCAGGAAAAAAATAGAAGGTTAGCATAACGCTACCCTATCCCCAGGAGGTAAGATGATCCTTATCAATCACGTCCTCACATCCATTCCCCTTTACACCCTGGCCGCGTGTTCCCCACCCAAGAAAGTGCTCACCTCGATCAAAAACATCTTTAGCAACTTCCTCTTGGGGCACAGCAATGGCAATGACAAGCACCATTGGGCTAGTTGGAACACCATGGCTCGTCCTACCGGAGAGGGGGGCCTGGGATTCACCAAACTCTTCCACATCGTAATGCCTTTTCGATGAAACTGTGGTGGAAGTTCCGCACGAGTCAGAACTTATGTACCAGTTTCATGAAGGCAAGATACTTCAAGCACATCCACCCGACGACGGCCATCTCGAACAGCAGATCCCCAGCGGCTTGGCGGCGCATTCTCATCAGTCGGTCTCTTGCCGAACCGACGATTCGCCTAAAGGTGGGTAACGACGATTCCTCACCATTTCTGGAACGTTGGGTTGAAGACACCTTGCTTCCCAACATTTCCGCTGCCCCTCAGAATAACACTATCAAGGACTTATGGAACCCCCATGACAACAACTGGAATTGGAACAAGGTCCGGGTATGGGCTGGACCAGAGGTAGTCGATAGCATTCGACGCAGCGGATTGACGATAGGGTCGGCCGCGGACAAGAACCAGTGGAAGCCCGCTGCCACCGGATCATTCTCGGTAAGATCGGCCAGACAGGTGATCCTTGGTAATGTTGCACCTTCTCCAACCATTGCTGCCTTCTGGCAGACTTACATCCCCAAGAAGTGGTCCTTCCTCATTTGGAGAGCCTTGTGCAATATCCCACCCACTGATGACACCCTCAACACTATCAGGTTCAGCCTTGCGTCAGCATGCACATGCTACTCTGATCGTCAGTTGAAAATAGTCAACCACATCCTCTGTCAGGGGGACATACCGGTTCAAGTATGAAGAGTTCTTTTCCAGTGCTGCAGAACGACTCAAGGGGGCGACACCTTCTCCAACCTAGCCGTGGCCTGGGCAGCCGCGTCCCATGGCCACCAGATTGTAGCTGCCGCTGCAACATGGGTTATCTGGAAAAACCACAATAAGGCGAGATATGAAGGCTACCAGTACTCCGCAGACCTGCTGATTTGGGAGATCATTCGGCAGTGCCGCAAACGGAGCTCCCTCTGCTCGCACGGCCAAACGGTCTTCTGGAACTCTCTCCATTCCCAGGCTTAGTAGTTTTCGTTTCCATTTTTCCTTGTTTTTTGTTAGTATACGTGTATAGGCTTCGACATTTTGCACCTTCTGGTTTACTTGTAAAGGTTTCAGCTTTTCTGGCCTCCTTCAATAAAATTGGTTGTTCTAATATATATATATATATATATATATATATATATATATATATATATATATAAATAGGGGGCTGCAGAACGACTCAAGGGGGCGACACCTTCTCCAACCTAGCCGTGGCCTGGGCAGCCGCGTCCCATGGCCACCAGATCGTAGCTGCCGCTGCAACATGGGTTATCTGGAAAAACCACAATAAGGCGAGATATGAAGGCTACCAGTACTCCGCAGACCTGCTGATTTGGGAGATCATTCGGCAGTGCCGCAAACGGAGCTCCCTCTGCTCGCACGGCCAGACGGTCTTCTGGAACTCTCTCATTCCCAGGCTTAGTAGTTTTCGTTTCCATTTTTCTTTGTTTTTTGTTAGTATACGTGTATAGGCTTCGACATTTTGCACCTTCTGGTTTACTTGTAAAGGTTTCAGCTTTTCTGGGCTCCTTCAATAAAATTGGTTGTTCTAATATATATATATATATATATATATATATATATATATATATATATTCAGCAACCAACAATTTTATTGAGAGATAATGATCAAAACAAAGTACATGGTGATAAATCTATCCAACACCTAGATTATGCCAAGTAGTCGGTAACGATGGCTTGTGCGTGCAGCGTTTCAAAGCTTTCACAATCTGCCGTCTGGTCTCATGAAGTAACTGTGCAGCCGAGAACTGATACCCCTCGTAGCGCTACTTGTTTCTATTCTTCCATGCCACCCAACAAACAGCAGCAACTACAAGCTCTTTTAGATGGATGTTAGGTCGTCTCCACCATTTATCAAACAACCTGACTAGTGTCAACCTCCTCACTTATACATGAAGGTCTGAATGTAAGGTGCGCCACACATGTTCAACTAGATCTTCTTCCCCAAAGATGTGTGCTGCTGTCTCTACAGATGGGTTAGAACAGCAATGACATTTCGAGGCTAACCGAAATCCAAACTTTTGGATATTGTCATCCGTAGGAAGTTTGTTATGCATCAACCGCCACAACAAAATGGACCACTTGTATGGAATACAAGAGTTCCACATATGTTTGAATTGTGGACGAGTAAGAGATGGATTACGAATGACCTTCCAAGCAACATAAACTGAGAATTTACCGCTCGCAGGGGACGTCCACCTCCAATCTCCCGAAGCTAATTGAACTATGTATTGATTTGCCATTTCCCGTCCTTGCAGTAACCTTCTCCATACATGAGAACACTTCTACGGAGCCCCTGCTACATTCAAGTCTTGAAACTTACAGTATCTGGCTTTGAGAAACTATTGCCACAAGCCATCTTGTGTTTTAAGTTTCCACCATAATTTAGCCGTGAAAGCGTCCATTGTCTCTTTCAAACTTCTGAGCCCTAAACCTGCTTCCGCAATAGGCCTAGCCATAGAGCTCCAGCTCGACCAGATATGTTTTTATGCACCATCGTTAGTACCCCAGAAGAATTGAACAAACATATCCTCGAGCTTATTAAGGACTGACTTTGGTGGATTACAAGCTGCAATCGTATACATAGGAATTGAGAGCAATACTGATTTGATCAAGGTTAACTTACCCCCATACGAAAGAATTTTCTGCTGCCACCCTTCCAGTCTTCTTCGAATCTTAGCAAGAAGCTCATCATAGAGACTAGTTGTACGCATACCCACTGCCATTGGGCACCCTAGATAAATGAACGGGGGATGCTTGATCTCAAATCATGTAATATCATGAAGCTCCTCCTTCCTTTCAAATATTGGCATTGTATAGATGGAAGATTTGGATGCATTAACACTCTGACCAGAAGCTCTTTCATACCTCCGAAGTATCCCATAAATCAACTGGACCGATCGAACATCTCCGGCTGAAAATAGTAGAACGTCATCTGCAAACGTCAAGTGAGTAATAGCAGGACATCCACTAGGAGCATAGTAATGATGGAATGATGCATTATCCACTGCTTTGTTAGGTTTCTCGACAAAACTTTAGCTGCAAGTATGAACAGAGCTGGGGACAACGGATCCCCTTGACGAACTCCTCTAAATGCTTGAAAGAAACCTGAAGATATCCCATTAATAATAGTAGAGTACCACACATTGTTGATTAGCCGGAACACCATACTAATCCATTTTTCATCAAAGCCAAATCGACGCATTACTTGCATAAGAAATGTCCAGTCTAAGCGATCATACGCTTTGGTCATGTCAAGTTTAATAGCTATATTCCTACCTCTACTATTAGTATTCATCAAGCTCAACATCTCTTGGGCTAAGAGTATGTTGTCAACAATCTCTCTAACCCTAACAAAGCCACTTTGCTCGGGTGAGATGAGTCTCGGAAGGATTGTAGCAAGTCTTAGAGCAAGCAACTTGGAAATAATTTTGTTGAAAACAGTACATAAGCTGATAGGTCGAAATTCAGTCATGTACCTGGGGTTGTTATGTTTAGGGATCAACACCAATGTTGTGCTCGTGAATGCCTTTGGCAACTCAAAACCATCCATGAAGAGAGAGATCGCCTCCAACATGTCATCAGCAATGATTTGCCAGCAAGTAACAAAGAAAGTGGCTATAAACCCATCTGGTCCTCCTGCGCTATTGATGTCAAGACTCTTGATAGTATGTAGAATTTCCTCCCTCGATGGCTTTGCAATTAATGCTTCATTGTCCTCCTCAGATAGAATATGAGGAATAACCGCCATTAGATCTGCATCCTCCTCAATTCTGATACTTTGGTACTGGGCTTCATAATAAGTATTCGCCACCTGTTGAATGTCCTTGAGCTCTGATTTGTGGCAGCTGTTTCACTTAACAAAATGCCTAAAATTGGCTTTTGAAAATAAAACGAGAAGAAGTACAAAAAGTACAAATTGTTCTGGGAAGTATTGCTATGGAAGTCTGATCTGAAGGCGATCACTTTGTTCCTTGGACCATATGATGATGATGAAGAGTACTGCTAGAAGATGAACAGCCGGAAGAACTAAGTCACCAGAAAGGTATCGACGCACTTGGGCACTGATGGCGAGGTCGAATGCTTTCATGCTTTGCTTCACTCTGTTCTGGAAGAAAAGTTGAAGAAGAATGCTCTCGAAAATCAAATTCTCTGCGCTCTGATCTCTATATTCTCTCCTGTCTCTCTCCGTCTGTTTTGATGTGAAAAATAAGTCTATTTATAGACTTGACCCATTGTGCGTAAAAAGCAACAAAATTGGGTTTTTACGCTGGTAACTGTCACCCACGATGGAAGTCACCCTCTACGTATATTGACACGTGTCCCATTATTTCAACAAAAATAGGGAGCACGTACACACGTTCTTCAATAAGTGTGGCATGATAGCCACGTAGACAAACCGCATTTTAAAGTAGTCAGGAAGGATCGGGCGTAAAAATGACCCGAAATATACCCTGAGCGTAAAGTGGTAAGTTGGCGTAAAAACAACTCAAAATAAACTTTCCAGCGTAAAGTGGCTAAAATAGCCTTGAGCGTAAAACATAGCCCAAATAGACTTTACGCTCACAATAGTTTTGAGCGTAAAAGCTCACATAACTATCGTGCGTAAAAAGAAGTGATTTTATTGAGCGTAAAATAGCCTTCTCTACACACCATGCGACAAGTATCGGGTTTGGTGACAATCCGACCTTCTCGACTTCTGTGTTTGCATGTTGTCAGCAAAATCATTCTATCAAATCAAATCTTCTGCATTAAATGCGGCCTGACAGTCTGTCCCTGGCGTAAAATTCAACGACTAGCCTTGGCGTAAAATAGCTAGCGTAAAATAGCTAGCGTAAAATTCCCAACCTCTTTAACTCAGTCCATAAAGCACTTTTTACGCTCCTACAAGACCCCCTTCAAAAGTTTTCAAATATTTTCAAAATTTGAAACACTTTGAACAGAAGCGTAAAATTCGGATTTTGACCAGTCAGCGTAAAGTTCGGGATATCCAACGGTCATCCACGTAAAAGTTGGGATATCCAACAGTCGGCGTAAAATCTGGAATTCGAACCGATTCAAAAATTCCCTATAAATAGGGTTCTTCGGGGAGAGAGAAAACTTTACTTTATTTCTTTACACTCCCAAGCTTTCTTGAATCCTCTTTCTTGTTCACTCTTTTGCATTCAATTCGATGGCCCCAAAGAAATCTGCCGCCGGCAGCAGCAAAGGCAAGAAACCCGCCGTCGATTCCTCATCGGTCAACCGCACACAAACTCCTGTCCGATCATCAGCAGCGTCTCAGTGAGACAACCCTGCCGTGGCTCCGACAATGAGGGGTAAAATATTGAACTTTAGTCATGAGTTCATCGGAGAAGCGACCCCAACGAAAACCGAAAACTACGCTCACGTTGTTCGTGCTAGCGTAAAAACTTTAAATACGCCCACATTTATTGTGTCAGCGTAAAACTTGGAATACGCCCGCATCTAATGTGTCAGCGTAAAATTCGAAATACGCCTACATTTATATGTAGAAGCGTAAAATTCGAATTACGCCCACATTTAATGTGTCAACGTAAAACTCGAAATACGCACACATACACATGTGTCAGCGTAAAATTGGAAATACACTAACATTTGTTTTGTATAAAACTCGCAAAACTTCAAATTAGATTTTCACTAACTTAATTTTTTTCTTTTTTTCTTTTGACAGTAGACTTGCAAATTCACCCTCTCACAGAAATTTTTGGCTCGCCGGCTGGTATGGTGGGCTCAAACTATCTGGAGAATTTATCACATGTACAGTTTCCTCAATCCAACCCTGAATACCCTGAAGAAAGAGCGCAACTGATAGCTGCTCAAGGGGATAGGATGTTGATGTCTATGATGAATGGAGAAGTGTTGGTATCACTAGAAGACCAACAATTTTTGAAGCCAGCTTTTCTATTTGGGGATGCGATAGACTTCAAATCGCAGACTCACCCCAAGAAAGAAGCCTGGGTGTTTAAGTTTGGAGAAAGGGTGATGTATCTCCCTGACATGGACAGGGATTACCCTCTATCTGCTTTTGTCAATGCTACTCACCCTCGTCAGATGCTATGGAATTTGACTCCCAGTAGCTATGGCAGGCCAGGCAAGATTATTTTCAAGAGGGAGAGAGCTAGTGATATGGGCTACCACATTAGTACTCCCAGTGGTGGTGTTATCCCATCTTATGGTTTATTGCCCGGGTTCACACCAATTGAAGACTCATTTCTGATCCAGCCAGTACAAGTACCCATGTTTATAAATAAGTTCATGAAAGAAGCTGTGCTATATCCTCAGACCAACCCTAGGTTGACAGAGTGGTTGACTCCTTATAGTACTAACTGGATTCAAATCAGTGCTTGGATCATGAAGCACTTTAAAACAGACCTGGAAAGTATCGATCTATATGAAGCAGTGGCCTCTACAAGTTACGGCATACCACCAAACAGTAACTTGTTTTTAGCTTTATTGGAATTGTATATGAGTTCAACAGGAACTTTTGCAACTTTACTTGGTAAAATGGGTCTTGCTTTGCATGAGATGCAATTTATCTCGAAGCTGCCGATGGACGAGGTCCCTTATGAAGAATATGTTCCCTCCAATCGGGAACTAGCAGAAATAAGAGAGAATAACCCTGAATTAGTGCAAGTCTATGAAGAACTCATGTGCCATTATCTGATTTGCACCAGTTTGTATGAAACTGGATCACATTTGGCATATGTAACCAAATGGACTACCTATTTATTTTACCATGAAAATAGGATATCCAAGACTGAGAAGGGTAGCTTTCGAGAAAACAAGACTCAAACCATCAACCCTTGCTCTATAATTCCAGCAGATGTGATCTAGGAACTGATGGTCTCACAGAAAGCTCGAGACCAATATCTATCCACCAAGACTGGAGATATCCCTGCAGGGACTGAGGCTTTAAGCTACCTGAGACATGGTAGTCAGAAGATGTCAAGGAAGGCTCTGCTGGCAGGCTTCCTATCCCTATGGCTACGAAGATGGGTCGTGCCGGGGATCAGTACCATAAACAGGATCCACCGAAACGTATTGTGGCCAGCAGTACGTTTGGTGTTCAAAGCAAAAATCAATCTGATGTCGGCAATGGTATGCCGAATAAATGCAGGCCTACGTACTTTTGGTGAAGAATTGATTAATAATGCTCCTCACCGAGACAATTTTCCAAGGGTGGAGCTGCCATATACTTATTTTATGGGATGGTTATTACATCACAATTGTAATTTGCTGCCACCAGGCCCTGAAGATGAAGCAAATATCTTCCTCCAAAAATTCAGCAAGGCCACATGGACTGCCACGACAGTGGCAGACACCCGAGCAGCGTTGAATTACTCCCATGGTTGGAATTTATTCTGCACAAGGCCGCCAATTCCAGCTGATTGCCTCGGCGTGCAATTCGAAGACAGAGAAGATAGGACAATGTCATTGCCAAAATCAGTTTTCCAATGGTTAATGTGCATCAGACCCTCTCATCTGATGTATAGGAATGAAGATAACTGCACATTTGAGCCTTATCTACCGAGTAGATTCGCCCGTCAATTTGGATATGATCAGCTTCACGTTGGCAATCCTTCCACTAGCTTCTATTATTATGGAAAACTGATTGACGGTGCGAGAGCATGGAGATACTTCAGCACCGCATGTACTGGTGCTAGATTCAAAATATCTACTGCCACCAGTACAACCGAGCTACGTATACTTCACCCGTATGCTCATTTTTATGCTTCCATCCGTTCTTTCGCTGATGGTTATAGTATGCAAGGAAGTCTTCGATGGCCCAAAGAGGGGAACATCGAGGAGCCGATCAGAATAACTCCTGATATACCTGACAATACCACTATTACAGATGAATTTCTGGCAGTAATCCCTTCAGAAGCTGGAGAAATAGCAGCGGGACCAATAGTTATTGTGAAAACTCGCAAACGGAAGCAGAATACAGCTACTACTCTTTCAGTGAGGACTCCTGAGAAGAAGAAGAAGGTCACTGTCAAGATGCCTTTCAAACCAAGAGCTGCTACTCCAGAGGATGACATTCCTGTTGAAGAACCGCCACATGTCGGGTTCTCTTCAACTCATCTTGAAGAAAGATCCTCAGCCTCCCAAACAGCCACCTCAACTGAAGCTGTAGGGATCCTATCTCCAGGACGCCTTAGCACTTCACTTCATTTATCCTTACCAAAAAAGGCACAAACGGTTGAAGGCATCACTCCAGAGCATATTCCATTGGATGAACCAGCTCTCGATTTTGATGATGAAGACTGGGATGGGGATTATGACACGTACTTGGAGCGTACCACAGCTATTCCAGGTTAATATAATTTATACAAAATCCATATAAAATTATGACTTTTGTATATTTAACTTATTTTGTTTAATTTTTTGTAGGTGTTATCATTTCTCCAAAGGTTGTGGCTCCTCCCCCTCCTCAAGAAAATATTTATGAGAAAAACGAGGAATCTGAGGAGGAGGCTTCTTCTTCAGAAGAAGAAGACGCTCAAGAAGAGGCAGCACGAGAACCTGAGGTGGAGTCTCAAGAAGAATGTCCTCCATCATTAGAGGTACAACAGGCTCAACCCGAGGTGGAGTCTCAAGAAGAATGTCCTCCATCAGTAGATCTTACTGTAGATGATGATGAAGCTGCTGAAGAAGAATTAGATTTTAATAAAGAATCAGCTGTAGAAGAATTTACTACAACTGAAGCAATTGAAGATCCTGCGGAACCAATAACTGAAGGGGGTGATGAAGGCACACTCAAATCATCAACTGAATCTGGGGAAATTGTAATAACATCCTCCGCTATTACCACTGGTTCAGTACAAGTCTCTGAAGAGTCAATGTCAGAATCGGAGCCAGCTTCCACAACTGTCATTTCATCCACCAATATTACCGCCACCAAAACTCCAAAAATGGCTGGAGTGACAAGTACTGAAGACATGATCCCTGAAGCTCCTAGGGATCAATTAGCTATGGTAGCGACTACAACATCATCTTTATCTCAGTCTGCTACCGGAGCCACCTCATCTACCCCTAGTATTCGAAAAATGGATTTGGTAGAGATTGCTGCAACTCCAAGTTCCAATGCTGAAATGAATCTCTTAGTTGAGATTCATACTGAAGCTTTTTACAAGACATTGACAGCTTTAATTGACATGGTCCTGAATAGGGGCCTCAGTTATGAAAGCTTGAAAGGCGTGATTGTTTCCACAATCAGGAACGTCGCCATGTTTAATGATGTTGAGAGAGCCACTGCATTTGAAAAGGTGGTAGAAGAACTTGAGCAACCAATCAAAGAATATCTGAGGTTGACAAGTGAAACTACTGAAAGTCTCATTCAAGCTGAGTATGATGCTTTATCGGCTGAATTCACTGCTCGAGAGACTACTTTCAACGACTCTCTCAGAGAACACAGCAGCAAAGTCGCCAAAGAGAAAGCTTTCTTGGCTGATGCAAAGCCTAAACTGGAGAGTTATAGAGAAGCCTATGATACTTCGAATACGAAAATTCAGGACCAAAATGATAAAATTCGTGAAGTGGAGGCCGAACTAGCTCGTCTGAAGGCTGAGAAGGAGCAATTAATAGCAGCTCGAGACAGACATTTAACACAGAGCTCAATTCTGGAGGAACAAGTTTTTGGAGTTGAATCTACTATCAAATTCCTTGATGATGCTAGGTGTAATCTGATAGCTACTTTCGCTAAGTTTTTTTCGCTAAGTTTTTCTCCCATTTCCACTCCAGAGGCCCGAAGACAGATAGCTACTGAAAATGTAATGGGTTCTCGTGAGAAGCGTTTGGCAGAGCTTCAAAAATTGCTGAAAGATATATCTGCTCCGCCTTAGGCAAATAAGGAGCTTTTGTAATCTTTTATCTTATTCAAGAAATGAATAAAATATTTGTTTTGTGATCCTATCATTTATTTTGAATTTAAATAATAGGTATGAGATAGAAAACACTTATTAGAGGTAATATGGACATAATAAGTCTTCGAAACTCAATAAATTGTATCTATCCAGAGGTAATATGGACATGATAGATAATGAAATCTTTTTTTTCTGTTTTAGAGTATACAATACTATCAGAGGTAATATGGACATGATAGATCGTAACAACTCAAAGAAAAATAGATTAATATCTATTCAGAGGCCAAATGAACATGATAGATAGGAAAAACAAGCAGACTTAATATTTATGCAGAGGTCGAATGGACATGATAGATAATAAATCCAACTTTTTATACCAACTGGTAAGATAAAAGATTAATATTTCTCTCCGAGGAGACAAGTAATCAGCTTAACCAAACATTGGTAGCTGGAGAAATAAGAAGACAGACGTCATTGAGGATATATACCAAAATTATGAAAGAATGAATGAACCAACGTTTCTTTTGGGAAAAGAAAGATCATTTCAATTCCACAATTAAATGGATGAATCTGATGTAATGAATGGATAGGTCTTTTCAGGAATGAAAAGTTGTTTCAATTTCCAAGACCGGTTCATTAATAGCTCTCTCCTATAAATAGATGAGAACTCTTTGTAACATTTCATCCTTGTTTCCATTCCTCTATTGGAAATGTCTTCCAAAGACGTGCTGCAAAAGACTGAAGTCACCACGAAAGTTGAGGACGTCCTCGAGACACACCCCGTTGAGCCAATTGTGTCAGGCCCAACCGGAATAGGCAAAGGCTCTTCTACGCCCAAGCCATCCCAAGACATCTTCGCTTTCTTAATAGAGCCAGGAAAAACTCCTAAAGAAGAGGCGTTGAGGATGGCTGCCTGCAAGTTTTTTGTGAACTCAGGCAATGATGTCTTCGATGCATTGGCTGACTTTGTATTCAATAAGGAAGGCAGTGGTCCTCGTCATTAATCATTTGTTCTGAAAAAAAAAGATTTTATTTTTATTATGTGTCTTTTTTTATACATAGTACTTCTTAAGAAATTTGCCATTGATCGGCATCATGAGTAAATCCCCATTGGACTTAGATAACCGATAGGCACCGTTGGAAAAAACTGTCTCAATAACATAAGGGCCTTCCCATTTTGCTTGGAATTTTCCTTTGCTTTTATGAGTCATCACCATCGGTCTTCGAACAACTAATACTAGTTCACCGACTTTGAATACCCTCTCTTTAACTTTACGATTGAAAGTTCGAGATATACGGGCTTGATATAGTTCAATATGCTGTTGAGCTTGAAGACGCTTCTCGTCCAATCCTTCAAGTTCTTGGAGTCGTAAGTGATCATTGTTCTCTGTGGTTAGCTCATTAGCAATGGCTATTCGAAGAGATGGAATCTGGATTTCCAGTGGAAGGACTGCCTCACATCCGTAGACCAATGAAAATGGTGTAAAATCGGTAGGAGTTCGGACTGTTGTTCGATAAGCCCATAAACATTCTCCAAGTTTCTCATTCCAATCACGTTTATTAGAAGAGACGAACTTTTTGAGAAGTTTGATGATCGTCTTGTTGAAAGCTTCGGCTAAACCATTAGCAGCTGGATTATAAGCCGTAGAAGCCAGATTTTGAATTCGATTCTTATTACAAAACCGATAAAATGCCTGACTGGAAAACTGTGGTCCATTGTCATGAATTATCCGTCGGGGAATCTCGAAACGATAAATGACATGATGTTTGATAAAATTAACCACATTAGATGTTTTTACCTCAACAAGGGGAACTGCTTCTGCCCACTTAGAAAAGTAATCGGTTATAGCCAATATAAACCGATGTCCCTTAATAGAAGGTGGGTTAATCGGACAAATAATATCCATGTCCCAGGCTTCGAAAGGCCAAGAAGCTGCCGTAGGATGGAGGAATTCAGATGGTTGATGAATAAAATCAGCATAAATCTGACAGGCTTTACACCGTCTGGCATAATCCACAGCATCTGCTATCATGGATGGCCAATAATACCCCATCCTTCGAATGCGGTCTTGTAATTTTGGACCAGGGTGATGGGCACCACAGACACCATCATGAGCTTCATGAAGTGTTTGTTTGGCTTCACTTTCTGAGAGACAACGCAGCAAAAGTCCATCATATGAACGACGATATAGCATATGTAAAGACGAATCATAATAAAATCGAAATGATCGTCTCCTGATTGATGCAGCTTCTTTTGGATCTTCAGGTAAAATCCCATGAACCATATAATCAATAAATGGACTTCTCCAATCCCTCTGTTGGGAACTTGATTCTGTAATATAACTCTGTTCAACATTTAGATTATTCTTTACACAGAATAAGTCTCGGTCCAACAAAGTAATGGTGTTTTGTTTTCGAATTGGAACAACCAAATCTGCAGCTAAGCTAGCGAGAGCATCAGCTTCCAAATTCTGAGAACGTGGTACGAATTCGATGAAGAATCCTTTGAATGAAAGGACCAACTCGATTACCACTTGATGATAAGGGATGAGGTCAGGATTTCTGACTTCATATGTCCCTCTAACCTGATTAACAATCAGTTGAGAATCTCCATAAGCTTCTAGGAATTCGATGTCCAACTGTTTTGCTATTTGGAGACCAATCAGCAGAGCATTATATGCTGCCACATTGTTGGAGCATGGCTCATTGAGAGAATAAGCACGATATATGACCATTTTGTCAGGAGAAACCAAGACGATTCCTACCCCAGAGACAATATTGCCTTTAGGTCCAACTCGTGACGCTCCATCAAAATATAATTGCCAAATGTCATTTTTTAAAGTCATGTTGCAATCCATAACTTCATCTGGAATGTCCTCATATAGCTTCGATGTTTCAGGTATAGGGTGAGCTGCTAAGAAATCAGCTAATGCTTGACCCTTCACTGATTTTTGAGGTACATAGACCATGTCATAAGGAGTGAGCAACATCGCCCAGGTAGCTAACCTGGAGTTAAGAATGCTTGGTTTTCTCATCAATACCCGAATAAGATTTATTCTGGAGATGACATGAATAGTCTGTCCTGTCACATACTGACGTGTCTTTTGAACAACAAAAACTAAAGCCAGACATTCTTTTTCTAAAGGAGTATATCTGTGTTCAGCTCCGACCATCATTCGGCTAAGATAATAAATCGCTTGTTCATGACCAATATCACTTTTCTGTGCAAGAAGAGCACCAAGTGAATGATCTAAGGCTCGAACATATAGCAAAAATGGTCTTCCTACTACTGGTGGTACTAGAACAGGTGGATTTGTAAGGTATTGTTTGATGTCATTGAAAGCTTTCTGACACGCTTCATCCCAAACAAATGATACACCTTTCTTTAATAGACGGGAGAAAGGTTGACATCTTCCAGAGAGATTGGATATAAATCTCCTGATATAAGCAATGCGACCTTGAAAGCCTCGGAGTTCCTTTAGATTGCGTGGAGGACGCATTTCAAAAATTGCTTTGATTTTATCAGGATCAACATGAATACCCTAAAAAGTGATGACAAATCCCAAAAACTTGCCACTGGAAACCCCTAAGAAAGACTTAGTAGGGTTCATTTTAATTGATGCCGACGCATCAATTCAAATACTGTCTTCAAGTCTTGAATGTGATCATCTTTTGATCGACTTTTGACAGCAATGTCATCTACGTAACATTCAACTATCTTCCGTAGATGTTCTTGAAAGATGTTGCTCATAGCCCGTTGATACGCGGCACCGACGTTTTTGAGACCAAATGGCATAACCGTATAGCAGTAAACCCCAAGGGGTGTACGAAAAGCAGTATGCTTCTCATCTCCTGGATACATCTTGATCTGATTGTATCCTGAGAATCCGTCCATGAAAGACATGCGTTCAAAATCGCATGTATTGTCTATCATGACATCAGTTATTGGAAGTAGAAATTCATCTTTTGGGCAAGCTGCATTAAGATCTCGAAAATCTATGCAAACTCAGACTTTTCCGTTCTTCTTCATAACAGGAACAATATTGGCAACCCAGTCTGAGTGTTGTTCTTCACGAACAAAGCCACATGTAATCAACTTTTTGACTTCCGCTTTAATTGCATCCATCATATCTGGTCGAAAACGTCGCTGCTGTTGTTTTACAGGTTTTGCATTAGGAAGAATATTGAGTTTATGAGTAGCAACTTTAGGATCTAGACCTGGCATATCCTCATAACTCCATGCAAAGATATATATTCTTTAATCAGTTTTATCAGCTCTTTCTTTTCATCTTCGAAAAGGTTCTTACTGATGAATATTGGCTTGGATGTAGTTCCGTCTCCAACATCAATCTGGAGAATTTCATCCTCCGAAGGTGGTTGTCATTGTTCAAAATGAAGTTCCCATTGGGTATCCATCTGTTGAGCCCAAGGGTCATTTACAAATGATTCAGATTCTTCTTCAGTTTGAACCATGTTGACTGAGAATACACATTCAGATTCATCGTAATAGTCCTTTCCAGCATATTCAGATTCGATGAAATGAATTTCTTCGGATTCTGAGGATTGTGAAGAACTAGAATAGAATTCTTCTTGTATATCATCATTAAACATGTGGGACGGATCATATCCCAACCCATGACGAGTTTTCTGGTAAAACGGATCACCACATAATGGTAATCGTCTACCCTTGCCTTAATTGAGACCTTGCATAGTCTTCAAATCATATCCCATATTCTGGATAATCTTGAGAGATTGTTGACTATATTTGTCAATTCAGATTCTTCCTTTATCTTTATCTCTAAGATCATCCGTCTGAACAATAGGGATATTTCTAGCCAGGCCAAACACAATTTGGCGCTTGTTTTTCTTATCAGACGGAATCACAAAATAAGATTTTTCGTGACGTCTAAAAGTTACACAAGCTTGCGATGAAGCGGCTACAGGAAGAAGATAGGGAGAAAATTTTAAGAACCTTTGAGCATAAGGTCCAACATCGACATGAGGAAAAGAATTTTCCTTATGGTCAATGTATAAAGTTTCCTCTGTATCTATGTCATCTTTATATTAATGACTTTGATCATCAGGAGATAAAGTCATTCTTTCAACAAATTTGACAGCCATATACTCAAGAAGGAAATCTTCATTGATATCAGAAAGTATAGAATGATCAATATTTACATCATTAATAATTTGACTATTACGCTTCGGATTGATCATTAACAGACCATCATCCGTCTTTTGCGTAGAATTGTCAAGGTTGATGACCAATGGTGGTTCTGGATCATTCGTACGAGAAGTACGTCCCTTGACTTTGATCATAAGAGGTTGAACTTGGCTCTTGACAGGAATACTCATTGATTCCTCAGATGAAGCTAGAGTTCTTCCTTTGATCTTGATCATCAGAGGTTGATCACTGACAGGTTGGGGTTGGATTCGACCTTTGACCTTGATCTTCAAAGGTTGGTCTTCTGGAGGATCTTCATTGACAGACTGATCTTCAACAGGTGATTGATCTTCACCTATATCTGATATCTCCTTCACATGCTCTTGTTTGTAGAGTATTGAGTCCGAAAAATAGGCTTCGACACCCTTAAAAGGATTGACATCAGCAAATTCAGTTTTCACGACCCCTTACGAATCCACGTACTTGAAGCATTGGTGGAGAGTTGACGGCACAATGTTATGCTCATGTATCCACGGTCGCCTGAGAAGGATGTTGTAGGATACGTCGGAGTTGATAACATAGAAAGTAGCCATGGTTCGAAGATCACCAATCTGAATCTTTAGACGAATCTTCCCCAGTGGTTTACTCTTGCCAGAGTTGAAACCAACTATTATGGTACTAGTGTAAGTCAAATCACTAGTAGGAATCCTCAAAGGTCTTAGCATACTCTGAAGAATTATGCTAATTGAAGACCCAGGATCAATGTAAATCCTGTCAATTTCAGTGGATCCGGTATACCCAGTGTAGCACAGAGGCCTGTCATGCTTGTTATGCTTCAACAGCATGTCATCTTGTGTGAAGGTAATATTAGGAATTGCCCCCATCACACTATAACATTATGGACACGATACTGTTATATTATCAGGACTCTTGAGTTGAGCCAAGCATGAATCTGCTTGAAGCAAAGCTTCACTCAAAGTCTCCCTGCTTTCTTTAGAAAGACGAAGCAGCTCAAATATAGATAGTCTAGCCGGAGTATTGGCTAACTGAGCTAGAATATCAAATTTATAGGGCTTCATCATTACCCCTTGACTGGAAGCAGATTTCAAAGGAACGTCAAAGCGTACTGCTTTCTGTTTTCCCTTTTCAACCACAGATGGTTTAGCTGGAATAAGAGATGGTTGAGTTGGTAGTGTTTCAACATCCTCTATTTCTTTGGAGGATCCCTCATAATCTTTGTGGTACTCTTTTCTAGATCTTGTACCAGTAAAGGTTTCTTCTTCAGATTCAGAAGAAGGAAGTACCATATTACAGGATTTAGTCTTCCTTCCCTTAACCTTCTTCTTGTGAGGATTTTTATGAGGAACCTCAGAACCCAATCCAACAGTGTATTTTTGACTTTGAATCTGTAAAGGAAGTCGTATTCCTTTATCATAATTCAAACCCTCTGCCTTTTGAAAGTCATAGTCCATCTTTTTTTTATAAGAAGGACTGATTTCTGACTGTATAAGTGAATGGGCAGCAGACTTTTAACAGGTGGTTCAATAGAGGAAAGAGAAGAGATTTCTGTAACTACAGGAGAATGAGGAATAGAAGCCTTTGTAGCTACAGGAGGAGAAGGATTCGGGATACAAGAAAAAAAAATCCCTGTAGGAGCTTTTTCATAAGCAGCAAAAACTTGTTGTGTCCTGTATAAGGGAACACTGTTCATAGCTAGCCACTGCTGATGAGTCAACTTGAGCTTGGTAGAAGGAGCCAGACTTGGAGGACATATGTTCAAACCTCTCAGTCTATCTTCCAAAGGGATGCCATCCCAAAGATGATCCAAATCATCAGGATCTGGAATAACATGAGAAATCATGTTACAGGTTTTGACTTTCTTACCTTTCTTGGATTTTGAAGTTTTTCCTTCATCTTCCATTTCAGGTACTAAGTCAGGATGTACCCACATAATTTTACCATTCTTTAATGTGAGAGGCAACAATCCTTCATTTTTCTCTCTGGCAGGTGGAATATTCACAATCTTCATCGTCACCATCAAAATTAGGATAATCCCATCTGGGACTTGATGAGGAGAAAAACCTCCAAATTAAAGAGAAACCATATTGGTTGTGACCGTATGCTCATCGTTAGTTAAAACAATGGCATTGGCATTGATCAACTCTTGGATTTTCTTCTTTAGAACATAACAAGCCCTGGTGGGATGATTTATGTATCTGTGATAGATACAATACTTGGGATTGTCAGTCAGATTCACCTCATTAGGTCTTTTCGGCTCCGGAATTTGGAGTTTGCCACTCTTTACCAGACATTGAAATATCACCGGTATATCACTTTCGTCAAAAGAGTATTCTTCTTTTGGTTTAGAAGACTCCTGATTATTCGGTGTCACTTTGTTCTTGGAAAGATTAACCATGAGGGTATCCTTTCCCTTTCCATTACGATTGCCAGAATTATTACCAGAAGAGCCTTTCTTTCCTTTATCCTCTGAGGCAAAAATCATCCCATGTTTATGAGCCAACCTACCATTGGTCTTGGCAGAAACTGCTGCTATAATAAACGAGGCCCAATCTGTGAATTGGGAACCCGTGAAGACAGCAATGGATGGTCGCAGATTCATCTTGCATGTATCAATCAACGCTGAATCTGGCATGGCATGAGGCATTTTCAGAGTCGCCTGTCGGAAACATTCGATGAACGTCCGAGTATCTTCCTTCTCCTTTTGTTTGATTTCTATTAATGAGGACATGTTCATGTCCATGCCCCCTTCATAGAAATGGGAGAGAAATATAGCTTTAAATTCGTCAAAAGACGAAATGCAATTGTCGGGTAAACTACGATACCAGTCGTAAGCTGAACCCGTCAAGCACTCGATGAACACTCGAGTGAGAAGAACATCATTTTTCTACAGATGTACAGTCATAATATCAAAGTAATTGATATACTGACTAGGAAAAGCCTTTCCATCAAACAATACCATTGATTATGGCTTGAATTTCAGTAGAAAGGGTACATTATTCCAATGAGGAGGATAAGGTTGCTTAATCCCTAACCTCTGGAGCTGATCCTTGTGCTCCAAAACTTCAAACCGCGCTTTTAATTCACGTACTGCTTGAATGGCTTCACTGGTTTGAGGAAGCACGTTTGATTGAATAGTGGTTGGATGTACCGTAACCCCCACTGGAGGTGGTACATCTTCTGGAATGATGGGATCTTCAGATGCAGAATTTTGGTTAACAGCAGGCTCTTGAATATTCAAAGGTATATCAACCCCTTGACTATCCTGAGTTTGTGCTGCTACTTGCACCGGTGTTGCTACTGCCGGTTGAGCAGTTTGCTGAGTCATTATTATCTGGTGCATGCTTTGTATCATAGTAAGCATGTCCTTTAATGATTGCTCAATGACAGTGAGACGTTGTTCTGTATTAGCAGATGACGTCTCCGGTTCATCTCCAATAGCGTAGGATTCAACCTCTCTTGAAGATACAGAAGGATTGGTATAGAGGTATGAATCGACACTATCCGTTTCGGACTCAAGAGAATGAGTGCCCCTAGCTTCTGAATCAGAAGTCTGCAATTGTCTTTGCCTTCTTGATCGAGTATTCTGATATACTCCTGCAAAGGAATCAAGAAGTCTGTTGAATTGTTGTTGACCTGGAGTTTGGGACGTATTGCGTCTTGGACGTCGTCCTCTATTAGTATGAGATGCCATGTTGACTCACGCATATGACAACTCATATTCTTGGTCATCAACTTGCTCTTGAGGCGCATTGAAACTTAACCGGTCAATAACTGACCGTTTAGAATCCGAACAACAATATTTGATCACAATCTGATGACACTCACAATGGTGTTTCTCTTGAGGGAGTGTCACAGGAGATTGTCTATTCTTACGCTTTTGCATTAGCAACTCGCATAAATCAGAAGGAGTAGAGAGAGTAGATGGAGTAGTCTTCTTTATTACGTTTGGGGTAGAGAAGCACTTAGTCCCTTGTGTATAAAGAAGATTACTGGCTGCATTCGCAGAACCAAACTGTACATTTTTACGCGCTTGGAGTTTCGTTCGTAAATCCTGACTCCATCAGCATTGCGGGTAATTTGAAGGTTTGGCACCTTACGTACAGCAGTATATGAAGGTTGTTGGTTGAAAACAGAAGTTTTACCAACTATGTTTTTATGCTGGTTGCGTGCAAGTAAATTCACTTTAGATACAGAAGTATCATTGTGAATTTTATCTCTACTGTCACAGACAAGAGATTTACCTTTACGCATAGAGCGCAAAACATGAGTATCTGCCACGTCATAGACATGAGATTTTCCTTTACGCATGGAGCGTAAATTTTGTGTGTCTACCGCGTCACAGACGGGAGATTTATTTTCACGCTCAGAATGTAAGTATTGGGGTCTACCACGTCACAGACGGGAGACTTGTTCTTACGCGCGGGGCGTACAACTTTGGAGTCTACCACGTCACAGACGTGAGACTTATTCTTACGCGCGGGGCGTAAAATTTGATTTTTACGCCCAGAGCGTAAAACCTGAGGGTCTGTCGCATTACAAACGGGAGACTAATTTTTACGCCTATGACGTATCACCGAAGTAGAGACTGCTTCATCACAGATGGGAGCCTCTACAACCGGAGTAGTAAGGATTCTTTTGCCTTCAGAGACAGCAGGGAGATCCGAGGATGCCTTGGATTTGGGAATCCAAACTTTTTTGCGCCTTCCTCGATTTCTGAACATTGGAGCAGCGAGTACCACCCCCAGTTCGTAGCATTTCTTCTTAAGCAGTCTGGTCGAAGTGCACGACCAGAGTCTTCTTTGTCGATCCGATCGACACATCATCGTATTGAGCAATTGCCTCCTCTTCAGAGGAGAAGGTCGTCCCTAGCAGAGTCGCCATTTTGTTTCACTTAACAAAATGCCTAAAATTGGCTTTTGAAAATAAAACGAGAAGAAGTACAAAAAGTACAAATTGTTCTGGGAAGTATTGCTATGGAAGTCTGATCTGAAGGCGATCACTTTGTTCCTTGGACCATACGATGATGATGAAGAGTACTGCTAGAAGATGAACAGCCGGAAGAACTAAGTCACCAGAAAGGTATCGACGCACTTGGGCACTAATGGCGAGGTCGAATGCTTTCCTGATTTGCTTCACTCTGTTCTAGAAGAAAAGTTGAAGAGAATGCTCTCGAAAATCAAAGTCCCTGGGCTCTGATCTCTGTATTCTCTCCTGTCTCTCTCCGTCTGTTTTGATGTGAAAAATAAGTATATTTATAGACTTGACCCATTGTGCGTAAAAAGCAACAAAATTGGGTTTTTACGCTGGTAACTGTCACCCACGATGGAAGTCACCCTCTACGTATGTTGACACGTGTCCCATTATTTCAACAAAAATAGGGAGCACGTACACACGTTCTTCAATAAGTGTGGCATGATAGCCACGTAGACAAACCACGTTTTAAAGTAGTCAGGAAGGATCAGGCGTAAAAATGACCCGAAATATACCCTGAGCGTAAAGTGGTAAGTTGGCGTTAAAACAACTCAAAATAAACTTCCCAGCGTAAAGTGGCTAAAATAGCCTTGAGCATAAAACTTAGCCCAAATAGACTTTACGCTCACAATAGTTTTGAGCGTAAAAGCTCACATAACTATCGTGCATAAAAAGAAGTGATTTTATTGAGAGTAAAATAGCCTTCTCTACACACCATACGACAAGTATCGGGTTTGGTGACAATCCGACCTTCTCGACTTCTGTGTTTGTATGTTGTCAGCAAAATCATTCTGTCAAATCAAATCTTCTGCATTAAATGCGGCCTGACAGTCTGTCCCTGGCGTAAAATTCAACGACTAGCCTTG